>CABFVX010002075.1:5954-18723 GCA_902151425.1 Timema shepardi | reverse complement strand
GGGGGGGGGGGGGGGGGGAGGTTGCTTAAGGTTTATGTTCTTAACCGGCTTTTTATATCGGCCCATCATTTTCAAGCGTTTAATCCTATGAGAAAGAGCGCATTCAGTCTCCCGCAATTTAATTCATCACCATGAAGCAACAATTTCACTTATGGCCAATTTATTCGGACATTTATGGAGTCGAACTCTTTCATTACTTCTGCAGGCAGGCGTGCTACTGAATGAGCTAGAGAGTCATACTCTATCCTCCTTATTATTAGGATTATTAATAATTGGGCAATATATTGTAAAAATAAACTTTAAACTTGACAAAGCGCTTTTATAGATTAGTAAAATATGTTTTATTGAACTTGTTTCCACAAATAAATTTATATCATCCAATATGAAACAAATTGTCATCAGAATTTTTTTTTAAATCTCACAATTTAAATTCAAGAATTAAATACATAAATAACTACTAAAACGCCTGGCTCATTATTTATTATGTTAAATATATTTAAAAAAATATAGTTAATCTATTTTTTAAATAATTGACTAATGTATTGTTTTATCTACCTATTTGTAATTATCATGCTGATGTGTTGGGGTTAAGGGAGTTAAAATATACAGAAGTGTACCCACCCTTCCGTGAAAGGAGAGTGGGAAAACATTTAGGGAAAACAGCCCTCGGTACACCTGACTGAGATTCGAGCTCCTTTCTCCAAGATATAAGCAGTCCAGTCTATTATGTGAGTGACGCCTTAAACCGGTGGTCTCAACCTGAACGTGCTTAGTAAAAAATATGTTTGGGGGAGGGGGGATAGGTGGGCGTGGGAATTTGATGATCTACCAAAAGGGGCATCATCTCAAAAAAGGTTAGGAGCCACTCTTTTAGACTATTCGACCATCATATCGTGATTTTCTATCAATAAATAATTTGAATAAAACCAGCACCGGTGGGCACATTATCTGAATGTCAAGCTCACTTAGTCTGGTTTGATGGTGACGGAGAGGTGAGGGTTCGAATCCCACTCAGGTATACTGAGGGTGTTTTCTTTCTAGGGGTCTGTCCACTATTGCTTTACGCAAATTCTAGAACATTTTTTTTATCAATTTAACCTTCTTCATCCTCACCATATTAACGTTCCCTACATGCGTTCAGCCCAGACGTTTAAAAATTAAATTATGACCAAGAGATTATACTAATTTAAAATTTTCCACAAACAAAGAAATTAATACCATGCTGGCCTTTGCTTGTGGGGGTATATAACTCTTTATAAAATTATTTTATTTTATTAATAGGCATATATCTTAAAAGAACATGGGTAGTAATACGCGAGGCTGAATTTTTTCCCAGAAGGTAGGCTTAACCTAATTGTTCACGCGCGCCATATCTTAATACCCGCCCAGACTGTCCGTATGTAGTGGATTAAAAACCAGGAAAATACGATTTAGAAGAAATACACTCAATTTTTTTTGTTGTGGAATTAGGGCTGGGAACCTCCTAGAAAAATAATCAAAATATATATTCCCATACCAGATCAGTTTTCAAGCCTTTATCATTTATCGCGCCATGGTTTGCGATATAAACCAGATTATACTTATGCCTTTGTCTGCGTGCCCATCAATGGAGGTAGCTATCACAAACACACATACATAGGCTATATTATAGACCTATATATCTACACAATTACATCCACACACCCATACATTTTATTTATCTTTAAATATGACAGACGCCCAAAAGTCTTTTCGTTTAATAGCTCATCTCAAGTGATTTTAAGTTATAAATCTATGAAATTGATTGAATAACAAGGGCGTATTTTTCAAAAATGTTGACATATGTTGTGAGACTGACTTTTACAACTACGGGAAGATAGTTATTTTTTAAATGAATATAGCATACTATTGAATATAGAATTAGTTGGATCACCAAGGAAAAATATCTAATTCAAGTCCAAGGAGAAATTTCAGGAGATATTTAAACTTTAAATCCAAAGAAAAATCTTAAGACTCTACTAAGCTAACCTGAACGGTTAGTAAGAAGTGGTGCTAAAAAAAAAACTATAGTAAAGCTAATAACATGTCATAATTCTTAACATCATGTACTTTGCATTTGTTTTTAAATTGAGAGTGTAAAGTCTCCTGTTTACAGAACTACTAGTATATTAAATACAGAGCCCCTACTAGAAGTTTGAATCATTCTTCGCACGGTGAACCAGCACCGAAACCATATTAAATTAGAACGTTCAACATCCGGCTGCCCACTTTTTGATAGTTCCTCGTTGTACAATCCTGAGCTAACTCAGGCAATCCCAACCCAATCATAGTAATTAATAAATTAAAATAAATTTAAAGCATGAGACAAAATACTACCTTGTCTGAATGAACAAACGCAATCCATTAACAATGCAATCGTTACCTAACTACGGTCATAAAACAGGATAAACAAACTCTTAGACACTGTTACAGAAGTATGTTGAAAAATAACTTACCACAGTTCACCAAAGAACATAAATAAATAAATAAAAGATTCTGTTAAAGAAACATATTGAATAGTAAACATCATATTCACTTCAGTGGCTGTATGGTCCTAGGCCCGTGACAGACTGATGTTTTGGTCGCGTTTTGGTCACTTTGACACAAACGCAGCGACCAGGTTGCTCTAGTCACTCTAGTGTATTGCATTGTTTCATATGAGACAGGTCAGCCTAGCGACACGAACGCCGCGACAGATTTGAAAACTTCGATGTGAGCGTTTCTTGGCGTAGCGACCTCTCTCATAATAAGAAACAATGCAATACACTAGAGCGACCTGTTGGCGGCGCTTGTGTTGCAGTGACCAAAACGTCAGTCGTCACCGGCTTAACGCAATACTATCACAGTTGACTACAGTAGCCCCATGGCTTCTTTGGTGCTGCCTGACAGCTCACAACTGACCTCTGACAGTCAACATTTAGGTATATACCTAAATTTTGACTGTCAGAAGTGACATCTGCTAAACACATGTTTTTGCAGATCATATGGTTCGGCGTAGGTATACATAATTTGGTCTGGTAACTTTTCAAAGGCATCGGCTGTCAGCTGTGAGCTGTCAGTCAGCACCAAAGAAGTCATGGGGCTACTGTAGACTGCCAATGACAGAGAGATTTAGGTTAGAATCTTGGTTGGGTGTACTGAGGTTGGTGTTTACCAAATGGTTATACACTCTCTCTCCACGCAAATGCAGATACACTTCCTGTAAATACTCTCCTTATCCCTAGAACGATTAGCGTCATTAGTACACCTGATTGGGTAGTAAGACATGGCGCTAAAACCAAAAAGCATCATGGTTTTCCAAAGAGCATCACAGTTCACCAAGCTGTAACTCTAGAATTTGTCAATTTTAATTGCTATGTCACTGATAGATAGACGTTAATTTACACTTTGAATTTTATCTTTGTTATAGCACTGCTAATGAATCCCTTTTATGACAATCTTTACCTTTTATACGTTTATTTTTAGATTTTTCTTCATCTGTACAAAATTCAAATTTTCTACCATATTCCGTAGTTTTTATTTTCTATTAGCCATTTCCCTCCTCCTATTTTTAAATTCCAAACTTTCTAACTTTTATGCCTTTTTTGGGTTGGTCCTTTTACATACTTTGGCAAATTTAAATTTTCTTCCATGCCGAAAAGCATATTTATAATAATTTTGGAAATGTTTTAAGCTACAACACCTCCCTCTCCTCCCCTGTACACTCTTTTCAGCACCCACATTCCTATTTTGAAATTTTAAGATTTATATGATAATTTAATATAGTTTATTTAAGTTCTTGTGAAATTTCAATCTTAAGCCACACCAGGTTCTTAATTTCGATCTATTCCATTTCCCAGGCTTCAATTTTGAAATTCGATATGTTCAGATGCCATTGGGCTCTACAGGACGCTATATTAACTCACATGTGAAACTTCCATTTTAAATCACAGTAAAAGGTATTTTAACTTTCTCGCTATCTTACAGATAGAGAAAGAAGTATTGTGATCGTAAAAAAAAATCGAACTCAAAATTTTGATGAACCTCGAAGTTTAATGACACCCCGAATCCGAAAAAGTGGTTTTTGAATTTCTGTCTGTCTGTACCTCCAACTAGAGCCTAAACCATTATACCGATCGGGCTAAAACTTGGTATCTATGGTTTTCATAGGGTTGCCCTGAGGTTTTTTTTAAATTGTGTATCTAACCCTAAAATTAAGGGTAGTGTACTGAAGGGCAAAACTAGAAAAAGTCGATTTTCTCAAAATCGGCTTTAACAACTATGATTAAATTTCATTTCAAAACATTTATAAATATTCATAACCAAATTGTTAAACTCAATATTTCGGCAAAATGATTTTAAGGGCTCCTGTCTCAAGCGTAAATTTCCATTTTTTTAAATCATATCTCCGAAAATATTTGAGATATGAAATTACTTATTGCAACAAATATACAGATCTATTTATAATACAAATATTTTATTCGAAGTATATTTTTATAAAACCAATATTATTCAAGCTATACGCCAATATATATATATATATATANTATATATATATATATATATATATATAGGTAAAGTATTGCGACCGTAAAAAAAATCTAAACTGAAATTTTGATGGATGTCAACGCTTCATGACCCCCAAACCCTAAAAAGTGGTTTTTGCAATGCCATCTGCCTGTGTGTCTGCATAAACTTAAAATTAAAGAGTAGTTTAATAAAGGGCGAAAAGAGAAAAAATCCATTTTATCAAAATCGGCTCTAACATTTTGATTAAAATTCGTATCTAGGCGTTGATTAAGATTATAAATAAACTGGATATTTTCATTTTCCCATGAAAATTACTTTTAAGGTGCTTTACAGAAGTGGAAACTTCCGTATCTCCGCCACTATTTGAGATACAAAAAACTTATTATTGCAAAATTGTAGTAGCATTAAAATAAAACAACACTTTTAATTGAAATATATTTTTATAAAACCAACAGTTTCTGAGATATTGGCATATATGTTAATACAATTTTATGAGCTTTAGTTGCTAAGAGATACTAAAAATTTAACTCAATAATTCTCTAATGCCATAGAATAATTAAATATAAGAAAGTATCTCAAAAATTTTGTTATTTTTCCTTAAATCTCGTAAGAGAAATGTTTGTACAACAATGATCTATCTCTACTTTAGAATAAATTGTCAATCTTTACATTTTTTATTTGTCAAAATTTATAAATGTGGAATCTAATAGCATTGCGATGACATGAATATGTGCTACACTTATTAAAATGCCGACAATTTTAACTGGATGTTGAAATTTTAATACGAAGTGTTGGCCCTTGTGGACCCAATATTGATCTTTTTTATCGGTCCAAACATACAAATGAAGACATCAATTCTTAAAAAATAAATTTATAAAATTTAAAACCGGGACTCATAAAAAAGTTTTACACACGTATAGTGCAATTTATCCTTGGGTTTGCTCGTGCATATTATTTCGTTTCACATATATTACGAGTTTTGAGTAATTATCTCCATTTTTAAACAATAGAGCGAGAAAGTCCGTGCGGAGTTCCATACCATTTATTTTATATTAGTTTTAGTTTATTACTAGCAGAAGTACCTGGCGTTGCCCAGGGTAATGTTGTTTTTTGACTTCAAACAAACACAAAAATCCCTTCTTTGTATTTCTTCCGGCCTCATTTTTAATGAATTTAAAAAATCTAATCATAAATTTAAAATTCCAGTTTCTTTGTGCACATGTTCATGCACAGGTGCTACTATTATTTAAATGGAAACCCCTGTGCGTGGTAGATTTAGCACAATACTCATGACAGACAGACATACAAACTCTTCTTTCCATTAATATAGATTATTTTTAGAAATCTTGAACTCCTCCACCCCCTTTTCTCCAATTATTCACTCTTAGACATTTCCATTTTTAGAATTTATTTGTTTATTTGGAGTTGTATCTCTTTCTGTCTACCAAATTTTATTTTTATATCTCATTGAAATTTTGTTTTCTAATAATAAAATCCCCATTTTTAAATTTTCAAATTCTAGATTTTTCTGGTTTTATGGGGCAATCACGTTACATTACACTGGTTACGTTACACTGGTTCAAAAGATACATTAGGTAATTTATAAAAATTCCAACCCTAATTTTTTTTTACCCCTTGGATGTCATATTTCACAAAACTCCATCTTATCTATTGCCTAGGGCCTAGAAGGAAACTTCACGAAAAATTTCAAGTTTCCAGACCCAGGGGCTGGGAACATTTTATGATGGGTGTGTGAGTGAGTGGATTTTGCCTTTTATTATATGGATTATATATTTAAACTTTACTACCCTACACGCAAATAACATCGTATAATGATGTGTACATTTTTTATGTATGTACAATATATCTAAATATTTATATTTGAAAATGAGTTGGCATTTTGTGGTTTGATACCTAGAGTTACGATAAAATGATTCCGAGCAGAAAATTCCAGTGTGCGTTTAACGAAGTGTGCTTGTTCGCCGGATGGTGTTTACAGAGATGATGTAGTTTAATTAACCCCCCACATGTTTGAATTGGTGAGCTAGGAGGGTGAATAGGGAGGGGTTGGGTAGAGGAACCAGGGAGTTGTCCCACCTGCTCTGGGAGGTTAGTGGAAGTTGGTTGGGTCTGTACCTACACCTGGATTCTACTTTACAAGCTTTCCATAGTACGATAGTCCGAGAGATAAAGTTGAAAATTTGTCGGTTAAGTTTTCAGTTGAAAAATGTTTCTTGTAAATCTTCCAAGTAAATTTTGGATTAATGAATCACGGAGGAAGTTTTCATAAAGGATCTGATAATGTAAACCAGTGGCTACCAAATGTCTCACGAAATCTGTTTGAAATGTAAAATATTTTTTTTGGGGTAAATATTCATGTTCATGCCTTTTGGAGTCGATCTCAAGGCCGTCGTCAACAAAAACCGGATCCCTCCGGTGCAGTGGTAGAGTTATCTTAGGCGTCACTCTCAGACTGGATTGCCGCTTACGGGAAGAATGGGATTTAAATCCTGGTCGGGTGTACATTGGGGTGGTACTCCTAAATTGCTTTCTCCTCTTCCTCCACGCAAATACGGGTACACATACTTTAAATTTATCCTTTCTCATCCTTTACACATTAGCATGATTAGTACACATGCGTAACACTCGAACGGGGGGTAAGCCGTAGTGCTAAAAAAAAAAGTAAGTAAATAGGTAACAGGAACTGAAAACAAGAGAGCCCCTCGCGTATGATATATAGATAAGGTTTCGTAAAATCATATCTAATATTTTTATAAAGTAATCCAAAAAATAATTGAACTAAAAATTGCATTTCCATTATGGCTATGTGGGTCACAAAATAATGTTGTTCTAAAAACTGGGTTGTTGTTTTTACATTCAACTGACAAGCGGTGTAGTCGAAACTTGACATGTGAGATGAAAACTATGATTGTTGCTATTGATTTATTGTAACTCATGGTGTTTCTGGCGGTTAGCCACCTCAGAATACGTTACAATGAGGTGTCAACTTTAAAACTCGAAGCTTCTCGATTTAATCGATCCATAAATGGAAAAATTTACCTAAATATTTTCTTTAGAAATTTTCTCTCTCACTTCTATATTCATTTCTACCCAAAGAATTCAAGAGTTTGGAACTATGGAATTTTTCAGTTCCCCTTTCGGACAAAATAATTACAGCTACCTATATGATTTATTCATTTTGATATTCAAGAATATAAACTGTGCAAATGAAATAAATACAAACATTTTCTTCCATTATTAAGATACAATAGATCTACTTTTATCTTTAAAATGTTAGCCACCAATAAAATAGCCAATGTCAGAAAAAAAACCAATTGCATTTAGTGAATTTATGGCAATCCATTATATACATAAATACATGAGTAAAAAACTAAAAAGCCTAATATAAGATGGCATATGGTCAACAAGCAGTCATTCAAATTAATGTACTTGTCAAGTGAGTTAGTTACAATGTTGTGATAAAAGAGTTTAACAAATGTATATATGAAATATTAGACCTTGAAAATATATATATTAAACAAATACTATTTCGAAAAAATTAGTAGATTATAAACACACCAAATAAATTAAATACGTTAAAAATATCACTGACAATAATTGTTAGAAGCATAAATTTAAGGAAGTGGAACACTTTTTTTAAGGTTATGGTTTTTAAGCTTATTCCTGAATGATATTAAGCATTTGAAAACTTGTGCCTAGCTAAACCAATCTTAGGGATGTTGTTCCTAAATTATTTCTCACTTTGTTTATACACAAATGCGGGTCCATTTTTAAAATATATACCTAATCTTACCTACCCTAATAACGTCATTTAATTCAGCCACAAATTAAAGGTACAAACACCAATAGAGAAATATTTTTTCACTTCGTACCCGTTCTCAAATAATCACATAGATTTATATTTGATAGTATTACACTATCAACCCATTCTGTAGTCAACAAATCATTCAAATAAAGAACTTTCAAACTTATTCACATTAGTATTGATCAATAGTCATCCTTACAAAATATTTTTTTTGTTATTCTCATACAAAATATTAATTGATTTTAAGGCTATTCTTTGAAAGCAGATCTCATATAAATTTTTGTTTTCAAACATTCGATTTTTATTCAATGTGAAATTTAATATATATATTTTTTTCAAATTAATCAGTTTAATAGATTTAATTGTCAAACTCCCACAATAATATGTAGCCACTTTTTAAAAATAATAATAATATTCAAATAAGGGTTTCAACCATGTTATTTTTAGCGACATAACACCAAAGTTAATATATGATAGTTGCTAACTAGGACTAGTTTGGAACACTCCATTCCTAAAGCAAGACATATTACTAAATTATCTGGTTTTGTGTTTGGATTCAATCGACCTTAGCCTTGTTAGAGCTAAAGGTTATCACACACGCAAGGTTGACTACCAATCATTATCTTAGAACAAATTTGTATACAAACACAAACTGTTCTTGGTGACTGTCGAATGAAAACTATCGAATAATCATTTGATGGTTTTGAAACGATTGTTTCCATTATTTGACTGTTTAAAGCCTTTGATAGTGCCCATCACTAGTTTGAACTGGGGGCGTTTTGTGAAATACGTTTGTGAGGGAGAGGAGAGAGAGCAAACAATAATTGCTGAGAACATGAATGATGAATTTACTTCATGATAAAAGAGAATGGCGTTTGATCGTTTTGAACTGTTCCAATACTTGACCAAAACGCCCTGTGGTATTTCTGAACCATCCACAATGCTTTGTGCTTGTTTTAGGCAAGACACGAAGCGAAAATTATTTAATATCGAAGTTGGGTATGAACGGTCAAACTCCTAAGTGGATGATCACACACTATACAAAATTGACTTGATTGGTTTATCTTATTTATTTTAGGGCGAAAGAAAAAGCCTTAAGTCTTATTATGAGGTTTAGTTAAAGTTATCTTAATGGATCATTCAATTTGACGTATGGAAATTTAGTAATCATTCTCATAAGCTATTTTAAAATCATTTTATATTGAAAAATACAATAGCCAATAAAATAATTGTTGTGAATAGATGCAAACAGTTTTCATATTTTTTCGATTAAAAAAGGAAATTATTAAATCTTTTCTTTAATCGAATATCTGTTATATGTATATTCCTCCACTTAACAAATAATTTAATGTATTAAAGTTAATCATATTCATATAAATATATGAAAAACTATAGTTATTAATATTAACATGAATCGTGATTTTATTTTCTACATTTATATAATGGAGGTCTATGGTTTATCTTTTCTATAATAATTTAGATTACACATAATATTAATATATAAACTATAAAATATAAATTACATGTGTATGTAATTTTACACCTACACACACACACACACACACACACACACACACACACACACACCAATAAATATATATATATATATAGTGAAAGTATATACCCTAACATTGTTTACATACTGGGAACATGCTCTCAAAAAGGATCACCAACCCTGCCATCGACAGAAAAGACGAATAAGCTTTATAATCGATAAAGTTTTAAGATCTTTTATCTTTTCTTCATTGCAGAGTGAGGCTAGCGTATCTTATTAATAATGCAGGGACGATATGTCATGTCACAGATAAATCACAAATATATTGGAGACAACCTTTGTTAAAGTTTGTAATTTATGATCCTTAGCTGAGTTCACCTAATGAGCCTTGAGTCTAGGTTCGATTCACTTTGTGGCGGAAAAATAATTATCATTGGTGTAATTGTGACTTCCTTTTTCACGGTGATGATTTCAATTGAAGGGGGTGGGATTTTTATGTCTTCTAAAATCAATTTAGTTTGTAAGTAATATGTTATCAGTTAATTCAGAAAGAGCACATTATGTATTCTACTCCAAATAACAATACCACAATAATAATTTATAATAAGGGTCCCATTTAAAATGTTCGTTTAAATTAATGTAGAGGCGCATCGTCTAAAAATAAACGTTATGTGCCTTTTGAAACAAAAGTCCTGCAAGGTCGGCTGGCGGTACTGTAGCGCAGATGACGGCTACGGTCGATGAAAGGTCATCCCTCCCCCCGACAGACCTCCCACACCTCCACCCCCTTACTCCCTCCTTCATTCCCTTTCCTGGCCCCTTTACTCGTCCGAAAAAAAAAAGTTGGTTATCGAACGTTTCACGCCATTCTTCGGTGTAGTGGAAGGATCGACTTCGTGACAGAAAGTTCGCATGTCCTGGAAACTTTTAGATCCGCATTTTGGGTATTTGGAGCCCCTGGACAATTTATTTAGGCTGTACCTCTAACTAGCCATCAACAAGCAAGCATAGTAATTATTTACATCAATTCGACTAGCGGTTCCCTTATTATTACGTTAATGAGCTAGCAAACATTAAAAACATTTAAATATATATATTTTAAATATAATTTATTAATTAAGCTATTTATGGCATTGGTAGCTCGAAAATTCATTGCCGCACTTAAAAAAGTACACCACCCATTCCTATAATGAGTTAGTTCTATCCAGTCCACCTCATTATACCTTATCTCTTTCAGGTCCATTCTAATGTTATCCTCCTATCTGCGTCTAGGTCTTCCCACTTGTTTCTTCCCATTAGGTTTTCCAGTCAAAACCCAAAACGCAGTTCTAGTATCAACCATTCACGCTGCTTGTTTTACCCACCGTAATCTACGTGACTTGATTATTCTAACAATGTCGTGTGATTGGTAGAGGGTATGTAACTCTTTATTATATAACCTCCTCCACTCCCCAATAGGACCAAATAATTTCATAATCACCATGTTTTAGAACACGCTAAATTGGTTTTTCTCGTGTAAGGTAAGATACAACGTTACACATCCATAGATAGCCTGATTGTAAGAAAAAAAAAACAGTTTGTTGGTTTATGAAAATCCACTGCCTCCTAAATTATTGCCACCCTATGTAGTTTACTAAATGTTAAGTTTACCTTTTTTTTCCACCGCATCTTACCCGTCCGAGTTGTACGATGATGCATTTTCATTATTTTTATTTATTTGAGGTATTTAACATGCACTTTATGAACCGACTGATTATATCAGCACACGACTTATGAATTATCTTAAATCTAGAATAGACACAACACCCAGCCCCTGGCCGTTAATCCAGCATTGTGAAAGAGGAAACCCACATATAATCAATGAGAAATTTTTTGGACATGCCAGAAATATAATCCGGGTCCTATTTTTCAGTTGACAGACACGCTACCGACTGAGTACGCATATACACTAACTACGCTAATGTGTTATATATGGGGGAGGCCAAATTTATAGGAAGCAGGCTATACCCGCATGTTCTTGGAGGGAGAGTGGAAAACCATTTAAGTAAAGACATTCTTGGCACACCTAGCTGGGATACGAATCCTGCCTTACAACTCAACATAAAACCATACCAAATTAGTTTGACATTTAAACCATGTTCCTACCAATGCGGAGGTCAAGCATTGTTTGAATATTGCCTAATATTTTTTAGGTGTTTTTCCCCCCTAACGTTTTCTCCCTAACATTTATATCTCATGTTTTTCTTAATCGCTCTAAATAAAAGTATTTTATCTACTCCAAATTGCCCTTCTCATCCTTAACTTTCATTATTATTTTTATGACCGCGTCTTACTACCTGGTTATACGCATGTACACTAATCACGTTAAAGTGTCAGGGATAAGAAAGGTTGAATTTATAAAAAAATATAACCAAATTTTCTTGGGGAAAGAAAGTGTAAAACCACTCATAAGTGGATCCGAGTGGGATTTGAATTCCGATCTCCCTAACATCGACAGTCCAGTCTATTGTGAACGTGACGCCAAAGAGTCTTAGACAATGCGACCATCAAAGCAATTATTTTAGCCTTTAGATTAAGGTCCAGATTCACAGCCAGACTTGGTGTGCCACAAGAGAGGCTTTAAAAATAACATAAAACAACAACATACCTAAATTTTGGATATAAAACTGTCTCTTTCCATTCTGATCAAGGTAGGTGTCGTCTTTTGTTTGGTATCGTGCCGTATTTGAGGCGTACTAAGCCTGACTATGAAGCTGGCCTTTAGTCGTTAGTAAATAACCTTTGTGTTGAAATAAAAAATAGTTATAAAAAAGAAAAGTTCGGTGTTATGAGGTGTATTAGAATTCCCAAGCGTTCACAGTCCAGATGTTTGAAAGGTCTGGAAACACACCGAGAAGAAGAAGGAAAGGGGCGGAAAGGAG
>CABFVX010002074.1:59774-129130 GCA_902151425.1 Timema shepardi | reverse complement strand
TCACAATCACCCTACCATTACACATTAGTGTAAGTGTGTATAGCCCGAACGGGTAGTAAGACGCGGTGCTAATAATAATAATAATAATAGTATGAACTAAAATGTATAATTCAAATAGATTAAAAACTTATACCTGAACACAGGAATAAAAACCCAAGACCTTTGTCTCAGTGCGCCAATGCTCTACCACTGAGATATCCAGGGTTTGTCCCATGCCCAGGGTCATTCTTCACTCATATTTTAAGACATAATCTGTGATGGATGTGTGATTATCATCGGCTCCTATGAGCTATCATTGATATCACAGGCACCATCAACTCGGTTGTGGCCAATAGTACAAACTCGAACGTTCCAATCAATTCAAGATGGAAGAAAGCAACACTATACAATTAAGTATATATGAGAGGTGAAGCTCGGGAGATGAATGATTATGGGCATGAGCTATATCTTGATTATAATCGAATAAATTGAAAAATTACACTTGGACATGGGAATCGAACCAGGCACCATTGGTTTAGAGCACCAATGCTCTAACATATAATTTCCTGATGTAATTTTTTCATGTATTCAAATATGATTCAGTTACGGTTGATATTTGTGATTATAATCTTACATCTATTTCATAATTATATACTGAATTGTAGAGTATTGCTGTCTTTCATTTTTAAAATGTATAAGTTGTACTTTTTTTCACATACATGTTGCAGTATAGAATAAAAAAAAAGTAGAAATTGGGACCTTTTTTATGTCACTATCTAAAATACTGGTCTTTTTACCTAAAGTAGCCTCTTACTGGTGCAGAAATGATTCAAAACGCAAGTCCTTAAAATATTTATATTTCTTTCCAAGAAAAATAAAATAAACTAAGATAATATGAACATTGTTATCCAGACTAATAATTCATTTTTTATGTTACAATTTAGCTGAAAATATTTGGTGATATAGTTAATAGATATACATTGAAATTTTAATTTTGTCATTCTTATTCAAACCATAAAATTCCAGAATTATTCATAAATTTCTGATATTTTTTTAGAATGATGGACAACCTGTTGTATGGATACTTTCATAAAATAATCTTATCTAAGTTTTAGGATCCAAGCTCTGACTTAATGTTTATTTAAAGTAAAGTCTCCATACAAAGCTTGACAAGTGTGAGTAAGTGAACTAACCTTGTCACCAGATGCAAGAAGTTTTTGATGTAATTTGTGAGATATTGGATCCTAATCTCCTTGTCGTTGACTATGACATGTCCACTGAGGGAAGCCAATTGTACTAAACAATTGACAGTATGGTGTGAAAGCTCCGGGGTTGTACGAACACGCCAGTGAATCTGAACACAAAACATTATTATATATTTTCCTCCGGTACACTTTTAATGACATGATTTATACATGAAGTAGCCTTGTTGGTGATCGTGTATGCCTCTGGATTCATACATATGTGTGGGTGTGTGTTGTGCTGATGAGCTAGAGAGTAAGCATGAGCTAGAGAGTGAGTTAGAAAGTAAGAGCAAGCTCGAGAGTGAGTTAGAAAATAAGGGTAAGTTATAGAGGATAAGGATGAGCTGTAAAGAGCCTTTTAGAAACTAGAAAGATTTTTTGTGTGGTCAACATTAATAAGTGTTATTTGTAGCAGTCAAAAGTGTGAGCATCAATTTATAGTTTCTCCTATCGTGTAAGAAACTGCTCCCCTTCTCAGGGAGCAGTGTGTCCTTACCAGCGATCGTTGCAGGTTAACAACGAGAGATTGATGCCAGTCTCTTTTAAGAAGAAAAGGAGCCTTGCATTTTTATGATACCTTACAGCTGCAATGAGGAACTGGTCTGATACAATGTAGAGCAGGCCTTCTTAAATGATAGGTTGTATGGTGTCGCATAACTGAATGTGAGGGTCGCGAAAAATTTGGCAACAGTAAAAGGTTTCTGAACGTGCAAAGACAAAAAATTAATTCAGTCAAACATGTAATGAATCCGAGGTGTTTCTGGCCGCGGCCGCCCATGTTGCATAATGCGACTTCACTGCAGCCTTGGTTCTGAGCACATAACAAATTGTAACATATTTATGTTAAAAGATAAAATTGAAAGTTTTACTAAAAAAGTCAACATATGGTGGAAAATGGTTCTTTAGAAATGTTCACAGCTATAGATGATTTTATAATTGAAAATAACCTTCCCAGAGATTTAATTGTAAGAACTATAATTGATCATCTGAGGTGGCTGAAGACACAGTTTAAGAAATACTTCCCTTAAAATTTCGATTCTAAAAAACTAATTTTGGTTTATAAATCATACTTAATTGAAATCAAAAAGTCAGTCATATGCCACTGAAAGTTCAAGAAGAATTCACTGAGTTATCAAATGACACAGCTTTAATACTTGAGTTTTCTAAAAAAAAGTTGTTAAATAAATTTTGACTTGTTATTAGGACAGGATTTCTAACAATTTCTGAAATAGCCCTAAACATTCTTCTGCCATTTTATACTGAGTATTTATGTGAAGTGACGTTCTCAGCATTGATGATTATAAAAATAAAATATTGCTCAACTCTTAGAAACATTGAGGATGCTCTACATACTGCAGTATCAAATATTCAGCCAAGATTTAATTCTTTATGTCAAAATACATAAACATGTCCATCTCATTAGTATGCAAATTTGCTTTTGTCTTTAATAAATGGTAAAATAATATTTATACCAGAAAATTGTTTTAAAATAATTTTTTTATTAGTTACTATCGGTAAATGTTTGATTTGTATACCTATATACCCAGAGTCGTGAGTGTAAAAAGTTTAAGAAGCCCTGCTGTAGAGATTCTCAAGTTTACAAAATACGGTCTTAATCAATTACTTGATTGTATCGACAAATAACTGATTACTTTCTCAGTTGTTAAAATTGCGCAGTTCTGCCCATCACTAGTTGACTATGTAGAGCAGTATTTTAAAAGAGAATGTTAAGAAACAATATAAAACTATAAAAATTGTTGAGGAGAATGACAAGAGGGTGTTTGCACAAATGTTTGGTGGTGATGCAAGTGGCCCAGAAGAAACAGCTTACGCAATGAGAGAGCTGGGTCTAAAGATCAAAATCATCATCATCATCATCATCTGATAGTTCCACCTCTGAGAGTCATCTGGCACATCCTCTTCCATTCATGTCGATCTCTCCAAAATTCTCCCTCAGCCACGCATATCCAGTCCCCTGCTCTTCCATTCCTGTCGATCTCTCAAAATTTCTCACTCAGCCACGCGTATCCAATCCACTGCTATTCCATTCCTGTTGATCTCTCCAAATTTCTCCCTCGCCATGCATCTCCAGTCCCAATGCTCTTCCATTCCTGTCGATCTCTTAAAACTTCTCCCTCAGCCATGCGTATCCAGTCCACTGCTCTTCCATTCCTGTTGATCTCTCCAAACTTCTCCCTCAGCCACTTGTCTCCAGTCCACTCCCTTATTCTCAATGTCCTCCATTCATCTTGTCTGTGGTCTCCTACCCTCCTGTATCTTCTTGTTACATTCTCAATGCCTCTCAGGAACCTCATCTCTGCTGCTTGTGACCTAATGAAATCTCTCTGTGTCCATATCCAGGTTTCATAGCCGTATGTCAATATTGGATGATAATATGCCTTATATAACAAAGTTTTGGCCTCTTTTCCAATATTCCATCAGATTATATCCTTAAACACATGGTAGAATTGTCCATTCTTCCATATTCATTGTCCTATTTCCTCCTGGATCTTACTGTTTGCAGTAATCTTACTTCCTAGATAGCAGAAATCTTCCACCTTTTCAAGTTTCTTTCAATGATTGTTTATTTCCTTGCTGGGTTTGTGTTTCTAGCCTCTGCCCATTCAGATAGTTATCTCTCCAAGTCCTCTTTCGACTCCTCCCAGGTCATGACAGTGTCTGCTTATGCCATCACCTTCAATTCCCACAGGTTTCTGTGACCGTGGACTCGGGCTATAATTTCATCCATTACAATATTAAATAGGATTGGTGATAAATCACTTACCCGTCTCACTCCCCTTTTTGTTTGGAACCAATCAGGGTGTTTATCTTCTATTGTACCCAATTTTCACACTTATCATATAAGTTCCTTATTTGTTTCATGATCCCTTCCCCAACTCCCCTTTTTCTTAAACACCCCCATACACTTTTTCTAAGTACTTTTTCATCAGCCTTTTTTATGTCAATGAAGGCTATCATGGGATCTTTACCATATTCCCATCTTTTTCCAATGATCTGTCTCAGTACAAAGATCAAATCAACTGTAGATCTTCCTGTAACACCGCCCTTAATCCCCAACGAATAAAGGCTGGTGCACAACAAAACTAAGAATAAAAAAGGAAAAATAATAATTGCAAGAGGAGCCAATAGGATGATCACAAAAGTAAATAGGCCGTACTCAGGTCTATTCATTTTCTGTTTCCCTGAACCCACTCTTCAACTATTCAGTAATAGTTATTATTTATATATATTACAGTTACCAGTGAAGGATATAACATATGAATATTTGATATAAAGAAAATATATTTGTAAATAACCTTTTATTTATTGATATTGAATAAAGAGAGATCAGTACCGATCAATAATATATATATATATATATATATATATATATGTGTGTGTGAATATTATAACAAAAACAATAGTCGCGGGCAATATTAATCACCCTGAATTGGTTAACAACCAATATAATGGAATACTATAAAATATTAGTAAAGAATATTACAAAAATCTGTTTCATGCTGAATGGGCTATAGGTTACTAACATTTCTTTCATAGCAATGTAAGAGTTTCATACCGGATGGGCTACAAGTCACTAAACTACCTTTCTAATGACAATACAAGACTTTTATGCCAGACAGGCTATAAGTTACCAACTTTTCTTCATTACAATGTAAAACTTTTACTAATAGTTCTCTTTCGTAACAATGTAAAACTTTCATGCCGGATGGGCTATAAGTTACTAACATTTCTCATTACAATATAAAGCTTTCATGCCAGACAGGCTATAAGTTACTAAACTTTCTTTCATGGCAAGGTAAAACTTTCATGCCAGACGGGCTATAAGCTACTAACATTTCTCATTACAATATAAAGCTTTCATGCCAGACAGGCTATAAGTCACTAAACTACCTTTCTCATGACAATACAAGATTTTTATGTCAGACAAGCTATAATTTACCAACATCGCAAAAAACTGTGTCTTGTAAACATTGACAAATTTAGTATTTCGCGAACCCTGATGGGACTTCACGTCAAAAAAAAACTAATATGAAGAAAAACATTCTTTACCATGACGTATCAACAAAAGATTAAAGTAATACGAGATATCCCTATGTAAATATTTATCAAGTTGTAAAGGTTTAAATTTAAACATCAATTTGCCAAAGAGAATTTCAAAATACAACAGCCAAAAAAGAATTTTGTACCTTTTAAAAACATCCCAGACACCTATGTGTGTCCAAGGACAAGATCCTGACAAGAGTAGTCTGTCCATCTGGACTACACCATTATATACAAAAATATTCTAGCTCAGAGAGGGGGAAGAGGGGTATTCAAAACAAAGGCAAACACAAAACAACGAAGAGAGGGAGGGGATAATCAGAACTGAGAACAACTGAGAAGCTTGTGGATAGCTCCAGATCAAAGTTTTAACACATCACCACCTTCTTGCGCATGTGCGCCACACTTTTCCCAGCATGACCCACGATGATGCACAGTTCACTCTTGCATGATTTTCACTCGCTTAGTTGGTCAGTTAAATTCATTGTGACATGTTATGTTTCGTGCAGGGAGTACACTAGAGAGGCGAAAACTGCTGAATGGGGCAATGGTGAGTTTACTCATTTTAATTCCAATAGTGTCCAGTCTTGCTTTTATTCATTAACTGTTGTAGATTTATGGCAATAAATGCTACAATCCTTGCCAGAGTCTGCACTGTTCTTCTGTTGTTTCTTATATTCTTCGCTTAACTTTTCATGAGTAAGTTTTCATATATTTTTAGGCAGTCCCCTTTCCTCCAATCTTTTGGTATTTTTCTTTCCTTCCATACTGCTCGCATCACTCGGTATTAACACTGTAATCTCATAGCTCCTGCTTTTATTATTTCCACCATTAATTCATCTATTCCTGTTGATTTTCAATTAGGTAGTTCTCTCACTGATATCTCTAGGTCTCGCATATGAAATTCATCTACTTCCTCTTCTGTAACTACTGTTTCTCTCAGCTTTCCTCCGCTATTTATTTCTGTTCCCTCCACTGGATTTCTCCAGCTATATCCAGTACTCTAATCAGCATGTCTCTAAGCTTTGTCTTATTTTTAACTGTCTTATAAAGTATGTTCTTGTTTCCTTTGTAGTTGCTCTTTAGTTTCTCAACAAACTCTCCCAAGATTTCTCCTTTGCAAACTTAATCATTTTTCTTGTTGCTTTGGCTTGAGGTTTTCATTTCTCCTCCTGGTCCGCTGTTTTATCTTGAAACCACTCTCTCCGTGCTTTGTTTTCCTTTTTACAGTTTCTGCTATGCGCTCATTCCACCATGGCATTTCCTTTTCCTTCCTCTTTCTTGATGTTCTTCCACATGTCCTTTGTGCTGCCTCTACTATTGTTGTTCTTACTTCATTCTTGGTTAGCTCAATCTTTACTGTGTCCTGGAAAGCTTCTTTCATTCCTCTCTCTGCCAATCTCCAACTCATGATTCTAGTAATTCTACTGCTCTTCGTTTTGCCTAGTTCGAGTTTCTTGAAATCTGCTACAACCAGTCTCCTCCTAGATTTACACTTGGTGTAACCTTCACATTTGTACCATTATGTAGCTTATAAGACTTCTATGCTGACCATTCTAGTCATAGCGGCTGAACATGTGGCTATCTCTTTTCCTCTGCTAGGTGTTACCTATGACCAAATTGTTCCTCAAGCACAGGTCCAACATGTCTTCTCCTTTCTTATTCTTTGGTCCTACTCCATGACTTCCTCTTTATCTTCGTTAGTGCAACCAGTCTGGGGACATACACCTGGATGAAGTCTGCTACCTCCCCATCCACAACTATTGACAGTTTTATAATTCTTCCATTTATATATCTGGCATAAATTACCTTTCCTACCAGCCTCTCCTCTAACACCACTGCAACTCCATTACACCCCGTCTGGCTCTCTTGACCACCATAACTTGTATCCCTGACCTATTTCTTTATTTCTGCTTCCTTTCCATTTTGTTTCACATAGTCCCAGTATGTTTATTTTCCTCTCTCTCATTAAACTACAATTTCTTGTTCATTTCCCTTTAGTGATATTATGTTAATTGAAGCCTATCATAACATCACAAACATATACAGCAAAAATGTGTTCCTCAGAAATAGTAAGGGACTGTGAAGTGTGTTGTAGTACTTTAGGTATGCTTTGCGGGTATCTCAAAAGCCAAGGTGAAGACAAAAGAAATGTTGAAAATTTATGAAGCAGTAGTTTGATTGCAAGACAAGTATTAGAAAATACGACAGTATTAACATGAAAAGCAAGATTACCTTAAGTTTTATTATCGCTAATGTGGATTCAAAGATACATATTTGAGATATTTTTACAACCATCACTGTTTCCATCCTTAAGTCTAGGTCAGTTTTTTATTCAAACCATAGATTTTTCCCTACCAGCTTGCTAGGCCTATTGTAGCTTCATATGCCTTATAATTTAACTTAAGACTAAGATAGGCACAACATCCTGTCCTCAGCTGTTAATTATTCATGTTGAGCAGGTAAAACCCTATTTCACTAGTGATATATTTTTCAGCCATGCTGGGAATCGAACCCAAGAACCTTAGCTCAGTAGAAAGACACACTACCAACTGAGCTAAGGTGTCAGACACTTATTTGAGATATTTAATTTAAAAACAACACACAATTTGCATATAAATAAATTGATGGAAAATATTGTTACGTCTAAAAAATCTTTATTTGGCCCTTTTAGAGACTTTTTTTAAAAATGGAGTTAAGGTGAAAGAATACAGGATGCCTAGTACCTAGATCTTTAGAAATGCTTTATTTGCCAAATTTAAATGGAGAGGCTTATGTTCGAGACAGATCCCTGTCAGTGGCAGAAGAGAGTGCATGATGATGATGATGATGATGATGATGATGAATAATGAATACAATTTGGCATCCACATTTTATCATACATTTGAAACCAAAAATATTTTTTTGCTTTAAGAGAGCATTAAAATGGTCTAACACCTTAGCTCAGTTGGTAGTGTGTCTGCCTACTGAACTAAGGGTCTTGGCTTCGATTCCCAGCATGCTCAAAAATGTATAATTTATGAGAATATGGGTTTACCCTTCCACTTTGATAAATTAATGGCTGGGGACTGGTTGGTGTGCCTGTCCTAGTCTTAAATTATATTATAAAGCATATGAAGTTAAGACAGGCCTAACAAGCCGGTAGTGGAATAAATATGGCTTGAATAAAAAACCGACTCAGGTTGGAAACAGTAGTGTGTGTAAAGTAAGTAAGAGCTTTAAAACAAGGCCTACATTATTCTAGCAAAGTGATTGGTTGTATTTTGAGTAAATAATAATAAATGTGTCTACATTGCCTCTTATTACATTGCACCATGTAGATAGTCCTACATCAGTAGGAAGCTGAAACGGTAGAAGTCATTAATTGACATTTACAATTCTCTTAGTTCCCTGACTTTAGATAAATAAGTGAAACAATTATTTCTGGAAAACCAAATCAGGTCACATTGAATCATCTTCGTTCTATAAACTGTACATTCAGTAATAATTTGTGTGATAAGAGGTTGTATTGTCAGAACTTGAATGTTAGAGGTTGTCTAACTTTGATAGAATACACAGAAAAGTGAGTTTGTCATGCTTTAGGTAAGTAAACAAGCTAGATAAGCTGGGCATTGTTCCTTATTTTTTACAATTATAGCAAAATGGATTTTTAGTATTAGGGGCCATGCTTAAATTACGTTTAAATTTTATCAATGTTTATGGTGAGACAAATCTAAAAAATATATTATTTTTTAGAAAATTATGATTCATTTTTTGTTAGCACCATGTCTTACTACTCATTCAGGTTATACGTTCATCCATTTATTAACCTCATATCACTTATTTTCATTGTTTTATAAAAATAATTTAAATATAGAATCCATATCTTGCACAAAGATAGTTAATTACAATGCACTTAACAATTGGCTTTTCGTTTTAATAATAATAAAAATAATTATATTATATTTGGAAGAAGGTATAGGAAAGGTGGATAAAAACATATAAAAGGGTGACAAACACAATATGGCCTTTAAAATGAAAAGAAGAACACAGTTCACACTTTCCACTGCTGCCAATGGACAAAGAGGTCATGGTTGCCTCTTAAAGAGAATTGATCGTCACCGCCCAATCCCCCGACCTAGGTTTCATTCTATCGGAACTCATCAGGGAGGAGTGTGAAACGCGCAACACAACTTCCTAAAAGAGAAAACCAAAAAACACAAAAGGGGAGAAAAAGGAAAATGTTAAAGAATGATAGGACACATAGATAGAAACAAGTAAAAGGTATAAACATAAAGGACAAACACAGGAAAAGGACATTGGATGCGAATGTATAATGATATAACTAAATAAGGAAAACCTATTTTCGTTTTGTGAGGTAATTGTGTTTGTCCCCCTTTTATATGTTTCTATCCACCTTTCATATACCTTCTTCCAAATATAATACAATTACCTCACAAAGCGAAAATAAAAATTAGAAACTATTAAAATAATTTAATTTGCCAAATCATAAGAAATTATTTAAGATAGGAAGGGGGATTATGGAAAATCATACAATCCCTTATGTGAGAGGGTTGGGGGATGTGGGGTGGCAGCTGGGGGGATAGAAATCATGACTAAAAGAAAGTCTGACATAATTTAAGGTTGGCCCATTAGTATTACAACACGCTACTTATTTATATAACAGCCTGCTTTATGTACTTCTCAAAACGTTTAATGAATTACACTAGAATAAAAACAAAAATCACTAAAATATATAATTTATTTTTTACTTACTTTAAAAAATAGATTGACAACTCTTGGATCCAAAATGGTGTCTTTCCAATTGTGTCCAAGTCTGAGTGCAGGGTTCTGATCCGACTCATACACAGATTCAAAAACTCCAATTAGACGTTTAGGCAGTGTTTTAATGTCAAGGAGAAAGCAACTGTTATGGCCATACATTGTAATAACACCGTGTAACGAATACTTTAATTTAATGTCATTTATATTTTGATTTATGGGTAAATCCATGTGAAATCAACCAAGTCTGGACCTTCACATCTCTGAACAAGATAATTTTTGGAACATTGGTTATATTTAATAAATATGAAATTTCAATATTTTTTTTTACATTCCGTTTTTGAGTTAATGGCTTTCAAAGTTTTGAAATTCGCATGATTTTGGCCGCATTTTAAAATCTTCAAATGGCTATATCTCATAAACTATAAGATCTAGAGAGGTGGAATGTGTACTATTCTCTTTAGGATTTTACAAGCTTTAATATGATATGCAACTTGACCATATTTAACAATTTAATTTTTTTCCTAAAGAATTTAAAAAAGTATTTTTGTTAAATCTCAAAATAGAAATTTTAATTTTTTTTCTAAAAATATATTTTATTTATACTCCTTTTGGGAGAACATGTACCAAATTTGAAGATGGGATGATGATGGGATCATGTTGTAATAAATAGTTAAATATAGGAGTACCACAGCAAATTCACCCAGAATGAGGTGTATTGTGTTGATACCCTGAGTATTTATGAACACCTTCAGTAACATAAACAAAATAATTGGGAAAATGGTTTCTACTCATTTAATTTATTGCTCTTTTAAAACATTAAAAAAACAAAATAATTGGGAAAATGGTTTCTACTCATTTAATTTATTGCTCTTTTAAAACATTAAAAAAACAAAATAATTTTTAGGTTTTTTTAATAGGGCCCATTAAAAAAATTCAAAACTTATGAAAAACCTTATTATGAGGTTGAGCTTAGAATTAAATTTATTAATGATATTACATAGGCTACTGTAAAAGAAATTACTACTCCTCACAAATGAATCTCAAAAGTCATTTCAAATGAAGACAGTGATTCATGATAAGACAAGCCCTGGGGAAAGGGAGTCATACTCACATGCAGCAACCTGAACACTGCTATTGTTTACAAGTTCTATCAGTTTTACTGTGACTGCCAGACAAACAACATCCATGTACTTTATTGGCTTGGTTTCTCAGTATTATTTCTTATTGAAGTGGCTTATTTCAGTGGCTTTTCTTATTTTAGTTTATGGACATGTAATTAAGACCTAGGCTACAATAATCTTTTTTGGGGTTCTATTTTAATCATTGTTTATTGCATTATCAGTCCTATTAGTACTGTTTCCTGCTGTTTATTTGTGAAGGGAAGATGGAAAGAAATTGGGCAACGTTTTGTTGCAACCCATTTAAGAAAAACTCACACTGGGTCAAGAAAAAAGATCTTAGAAATGTGACTAGTTGGATGATATACTTAAATTACAATATGAAAAAAGACATGGAAATTTATTCAGGTTGTAGAGTCCAACTATCAAAAGAAAGGCAGCCGGAGCTGTTGACTAATGAAAAGAAAATAATGAAACTGGAATTGTAAAACCTGGTACTAGTAGGTCTGAAGATCCTGAATTTATGAATGTTGATGAAGGTTTCCAACTTCTGAATGCCTCTCTAACTTTAATAGGTGAGTTGCCAGTGGTAAAAAAAAAATTCAACAGTTCAAAAAAGAATCGCCATGAAAAGGTTGACAGAATAAAATGCAACAAAAACTGCATAGTGAACTTATTAGCTACAAACCTATATGTTAGTACTTTTTTTTTTGCACTTTTGACATAGCATTCCTCATTCTGGGTGAATTTGACATGTACCGCTGTATGCAACTATTTATTACAACATGATCCTATTGTCATCCCATCTTCAAATTTGGTATATATGCTCCCAAAAGGTGTATAAAAAGAATATATTTTTTACAAAAATATTAAAAATTTCAATTTTGAGATTAAAAAATTTACATATATTTTTATATTAAAAAAAAACACACTTAAATATGGCCAAGTTGAATGTCATATTAAAGTTTGTAAAATCCGGAAGAAAATGGTACAAATTACACCTCTCTAAGCCTTATAGTTTTTGAGATAGAGCCATTTGAATATTTTAAAATGCAGCCAAAATCATGCGAATTCCAAAACTTTGAAAGCCAATAACTCAAAAAACAAATGTTAAAAAAAATTGAAATTTCATATTTTTCGTCCTTTCAGTAGATAGAACCAATTTTCCAAAAACCAACAAAATTTGAAACATCAAGTTCCAGAATTATTTTTTAATTGGTTGATTTCACATGGATTTACCCTTATAATAGGGCTGGGCCGATAGATTATTTTGCCGATCATGCCGATGCTGATTATTTGTCGCCGATTAGGATGATCACGAATGCAGATCATTTGGTTTATTATGTTTTAAATGTTACAAAAATAATATGCATTAATGACACTTAAAATAAAGTGTTGAGTGTGTTATTTTTACTTTGTAAATTTTTGTTCTGTACAAGTTTAAATAAAAACATAAAGAGTTAATTAAAATTTAATACACTTTATCATCGGTCCTGCCACATTTTAAAGAAAGTTTCTATCAAACATAAATACAAATTTTTCTCATAGTTAGTTGGTGAAAGTTTTGTAGAGGAATTTTATTTTTGAAATCTGTGTATAGATTATCATGTAAAATATATTAATTCAAAATTAAAAATAACTGGTACGGAACTCCACATAGACTTTCTCACTCCTTTGTTTAAAAAATGGAGACATTTACTCAAAATGTGAAACAAAATATTATAAACTAGCAAACCCAAGCAAAAATTGTGTTATACTTACGTTCAACATTTTTTGACTCCTGGATTTAAATTTTATGATTTTCTTTTTAAATAATTAAAGTCCTCACTATTATATTTGGAACAAAAAAAAAGATCGATATTGGGTCCACTAGGGTTAATACTTCGTATTCAAATCTCGACTTCCGGTTATTTTTTTTTTACATTTTATTAGGGGTTGCACATCTTATGGTTATCAGATTTTTATTCAAATCATCATTTATAAATAGATACTGAATATTGAGTCTAAAATGATTGAGATAGATCATTGCTGTACCAACATTTCCCCTAAGAGCTTAAAGAAATAAGAACATAAACTTTTGAGAGACTTACTTATCTACTTCCTTTATGGAATTAGAAAATTATTGTGTTAAAACTTAAGTAGTGTATCTGTACAACTAAAGCTCACAAAATTGTATTACTATATTTGCCAACATCTCCAAAACAATTGGTTTAGTAAGGATATATTTCAAATAAAGTTTATTTTTATTTTTAATAGTACTACAATTTTGCAATGATAAGTTATTTAGTATCTTGAATAGTTGCGGAGATAAGGAAATGTTCGCTTCTGTAAGGTACCTTAAAAATAATTTTCAAAGGAAAATGAAAATGGCCATTTTGTTTATAATCTTAATCAACGCCTATATACGAATTTTATTCAAAATTGTTAGTGCCAATTTTGAGATATATATTTTTCCTTTTTCATCCTTTATTAAAGTAAACTTAATTTTAGGGTTGAACAGACAAGACAGCATTGCAAAAACACTTATTAGGATTCAGAGGTCTCGAAATGTCAACTTCCATCAACATCTAGAGTTAGATTATTTTTTATGGTCGTAATACTTGACCTTTAGTGTTTAAAAAGTTAAAAAATATAGATATTTGCATTTATCTTGAAAATTATTGGTTTTATAAAAATATTCAAGTAAAATATTTGTATTATAATTATATAGACCTACATATTTGCAATGATAAGTAATTTTATATCTCAAATATTTTCGGAGATGTGATAAAAAAAAATGAAAATTTACTCATCCAACCGGAACCCTTAAAGTTATCTTGCCGAAAAAATGAGAATAGCCATTTTGTTTATAGTATTGATCAATGTTTATAAATGAAATTTAATCAAAATTGTTAAAGCTAATTTTGAGAAAATCGATTTTTTCTCTTTTCTCCCTTCAGTAACCTACCCTTAATTTTAGGGTTAGATATCCAATTCCAGACACCCCTCAAGGCAACTCTAAGAAAACCCTAAATACCAAGTTTTGGCCCGATTTGTAAAATATTAAATAGTAAAATAGAGATACAGACAGGCAGACAGGCGAAAATTCAACAACAATTTTTTTTTTATTTGGGGGGTCATGAAACGTTGAAATTCATCAAAATCTCAAGCTCGATTTTTTTTATGATCACAATACTTTCTAGCGAGAAAATAAAAAATAATATATATATATATACTGTATATCATAGCTAATTTTAAAATAACCCACTTTGGTGACCAATTGGTCTAACACGTTACTCTCACAGAATACTAGACTGCCAATGACGGTAAAATTGAGGTTCCAATTATGGTCAGGTGTGCTGAAGGTGATTTTTTCCAAAATTGTTTTCTACTCTTGCTCTAAGTAAATGTGGCCATACTTCCTATAAATATAACCTTCCTAATCCATAAATTATTATTAGCGCCGCGTCTTACTACCCGTTTGGGTTGTATGCACTTACGCTAATGTGTAATGATAGGGTGATTGTGAGATGAAATGAAGGACCTACAGTTTAACGTGAAATCCGAACCACGGTGGANACAGTTTAACGTGGAATCCGAACCACGGTGGAGGCCTGGCATTCCTCACATTCACAAGATGTCTTGTCAGAGGTGAAGGAAGGGTTTGGTAATCAGATAAATCTTTGCCGGGACCGAGGATTGAACCCCGGCCGCCAGCATAGAAGGCTGATACCTTACCCCTAGACCACCAGGCCACCTAATCCATAAACCATTAGTGTAATTAATATATAAGCATTTAGCCTGAACAAGTAGTAAGAGGATGTGCTAAAATAATTAAATAACTTTATAAGTATCAAGAAACATAATGAAAGTGGCAAACAGCTGATATAAGAATATAAGAAGAAAACAGAAAGCCATAAGATCACTAGATATGGTTGGGATAGGGAGCAAATGTCAGTGATGGACCACTTTATCATGGATGAAGAAATGAAAAGGCAGACACCTAAACATCAAGGTAATACCAAGTGTGTCCTTAGATAGTGACCACAGGCTGTTGTGGCAGACATAAAGGGATGGGAATGTTGGAGAAAGGTAGTAAGACAAGAAAGAAGAATAAGGGTGTGGAGACTAAAAACAAAGAGGAAAGAGATACCTAAGAAAGGCAAAAAGCTTAATAGTCAAGGATAAGATGCAAAGTGAAGATATGGAATGGGAAGGAAAGAGGTATAAAAACACAATGTGACTTACAATGAAAAGAAAAACACAATTCACACTTAACACTGCTGCCGCTGGATGGCTGCCTCTTATTTACTACTGAAGAAAATCCTAATAAGTTCTGATAGAATAAAACCGAGATCAGGAGGTTGGGCAGTAATGCTCAGTTTTCTTCAGGAGCTAGCCATTATCTCTTTGTCCAGTGGCAGCAATGTAAAGTGTGAACTGTGTTCTTATTTTCATTGTAAAAGCCATATTGTGTTCGTTCCTCTAATATGTTTTCATCCATCTTTCCTGTACCTTCTTCCAAATATAAACCAAACATGTTCTTGAATTTACTAAATTAAAGGGAATTTATATAAGTATATAACTGTATAGTGTTGAATCATATCTCAGACAAATAGATATATTAATTACATTGACCCTACTCTTAAATTCAAATATATAGTACACATCAGTAATAAAGGATATAGTGGTGATTTATGAAGCCCCAGGTTAGAATTGACTCAGTTAAACAAACAAGATGTTTCAACAAGTTGAGCATCTCCACAGTAAGAGAAACTTCATCTTTTGTCATTTCACTCAGAGCTTGAACACAAAACTGGAAAATACGCTTTAAGTCTGTAACCTGAAAACAAAGAATGTTACATTACATCCACTACTATTTCTAGCCTGTTGTCAGTTTTTTATTCAAGCACCTACCTCGGTGGCGTAGTTGGCTAACGTGCTTGTCGTGTTGAGGACGGGGAGATCGAGGTTCGAATCTCGGTCGGGTGAACGGGGGGTGGTTTTCCCTAAATGGTTTTCCATTCTCCCTCCACGCAAATGCGGGTTCACTTCCTTTAATACAACATTACCAATTCCTAATCCATTAGCGTAATTAGTACTTAAAGTGTATAACCCGAACGGGTAGTGAGACGTGGTGCTAAATATTATTATATTATTATTATTTATTCAAGCCCCACATTTTTCCCTACCAGCTTGCTATGCCTCATATGTCTTATAATATAACTTAAGACTTGGACAGGCACAACAATTAGTCTCCGGCCGTTAATTCATCACTGTGAAAGGAAAAAAACACATTGCACCAATAATACATTTTTCAGCCATATCTGGAATCGACCTGGGACCCTTAGCTCACTGAGCATACATGCTACCAACCAAGCTAAGGTGCCGGATTATCTCAATATACAGTGCTGTTACAGCATATTTTAACAATCTATCTACTGTATTTTATGTGGTAGGTAGCTTTGAAGCAAACACCACAGATTGTAAAAAGAGTCTCCAATTTTAAATATGGCTGCCAAGACATGCACAGTAACCAAATAAAGTAAGAAAGAAGCGGCTAATTACTTGCAAATGGGTGACCTGGTGGTCTAGGGGTAAGGTGTCAGACTTCGATGCTGGCGGCCGGGGTTCAATCCTCGGCCCCGGCAAAGATTTATCTGATTACCAAACCCTTCCTTCACCTCTGACAAGACATCTTGTGAATGTGAGGAATGCCAGGCCTCCACCGTGGTTCGGATTCCACGTTAAACTGTAGGTCCTTCATTTCATCTCACAATCACCCTACCATTACACATTAGCGTAAGTGCGTATAACCCGAACAGGTAGTAAGACGCGGTGATAATAATAATAATAATACTTGCAAATATTACAACACACACTGGAATAAAAGAAAATAGCATCACCAAAATGTTAGAACACCAACTCATCATTTAGTCATCTACTTTCCAGTGTTAAAAGGCGCATCTAGCCAATATGATTCAGCAATCAGTGAAGATATGATGATATAATAGTGTATTATATTCAAATATTTACATTTACCCAATAAAAAACAACTACAATAGAAAAAAGGGTGCTAAAGCAACCAATGAAGATGATACAAGCGTTGATTGGACTACTATTCATGGCTGGCTATCATTACAATGAATGATTAGTTCACAAATTGTCAGTCTTCCCCCTTTTATTAAAAGGAAACCTTGTATAGTTTCTGTTAGATGATCCTTGCCAAATATTGATGAGTTCCTGTATGATTTAACTGAAACCTGTTCAAGATAGTCCAATGATAAAGAAGTTAAGAAGTGACTACCACAACAGGGGTGAGTAACAGTGTTTCTAAATTTGTAAGTTTTTTTAGCACAGTGTCTTACTACCCGTTTAGGCTACACACATATATACTGATTACAGTGATGGCTTTAGGGATTAGAGAGTTGAATTTATAGGATGTGTACCTGCATTTGCATTAAGGTAGAGTGGAAAAACATTTTGAAAAAAACCACCCTTAGTACACCCGACCAAGATTTGAACCTCATGCTCCTTGTAATTGGCAGTTTAGTCTACTGCGACCATGCAACCATTGAAGGAGTTGTAAGTTATTAACATCTCTAATGTGTCTTGTGTCTTACCACTGATAGTGTATTCTTTTGAAGAATGAAATAATTTTTTACTTGTGACCTTTATTCGCTACCTAATTTGTTATGTATATGAGTCCCAACTAATCATCATTAACTGTTTTCAGCTTAGGGTCAGGTTAGTTAAGTAAAATGCAAATAGTACTGGTGAAAGGGCACTCCCCTGCTTCACTTCATTTCTATTTGGAGCCACTCTGTCTAAAAAAAGAATGGAGTGATGCAGGAGTGATTACTGACTATCAGACCTAAACGGGACCAATAGGTGGTCAAAGTGTCGAATAGTAAGGACACCAGGGGGAAGGCTTTCAATGAAACCAATCAAAATTGAATAGAAGTGACCCTCTTGAGTGGCCAAATGGTCTTAGGTGTCATTTTCATATTAGACTGACCTGCTGATGAAGGGTAGATCGAGGTTCGAATACTGTTAGAGTTTGAGAATGGTTTACAACTCTTCTTCCAAGCAAATGCAGGTAGATTACCTCTAAAATGCTTCCTTCATCATCCCTACACCATTAGAATAATTATAATCTTTACATATAGTCTGAACAAGTAGTAAGGTGCAGTGATAAAAAAGGGGCAAAATAGGAAGAAAAATATGGTTTATCAGTAATTTACTCTATTGTATAAATTATGTGTTGGAGACACTGACTAAGATGCACGATCCAACCACTGCACCAATCACGAGAGGCGCTGCAGTAGCGCAAGCATCACGAGTTAGCCAATCACATAACTTTCCGTTACACAGTTCTTTTTCCGTCACCAAACCGACCGCGTCGTTTTGTGCTCACGCTAACTTTCTTTTCGTGTTAATTAGCCCACTAAGTGTATTTGTAGATTCTATGTTCGTCTCAGACGTTAATTTTGTGTACTCGACATTAACCTTTGCTAACAGGTTATGGGCCCAGTACTCGTCGCGATAATTATCGTGTGACTAATCGAAGATCGCGAAGCACGTGACTCTAACGGACACTGCGCCATATTTAGTCTAGAAAAACTCGTTAGTACGCTGCGAAAATGAACGCAACCGGCGTAAAGTTCGAAGTTTTAAATAAAGAGAATTATGAAACATGGAAGCTACAGATGCGTGCAGTTCTCATAAAGAATGATGCATGGGGCTATGTGAGCGGGACAATCGTGAAGCCGGAAGCGGCTGCAGCCGAGCCAGCGACGATTGAAGCCGAACGACGGTGGAGAGAAGCCGACCTGAAGGCACAATCTGACATAGTGCTCGCCATGAACCCGTCAGAAATAAAACAGACTAAGGGCTGCGAAACTTCACGAGCAATCTGGGAAAAATTAGAGGGAATATACCAGTCCAAAGGGCCGGCACGGAAGGCTGCGTTGTTGAATAACTTGATGTCCTTGAAACTACAAGATGGCGGCGACATGCATGAACACACTCGGTGTTTTTTCGACATGGTGGATAGGTTGGCAGAACTTGAAGTTGATATTAATCAAGAGCTATTGGCAGTCATGTTTTTGCGCAGCCTACCGGAGAGCTACGAAAACTTTCGTTGCGCCATGTCGTCACGTGACGCATTACCGCCTCTGGAGATGCTTCGAATCAAAGTTACGGAGGAATTCGACGCGCGTAAGGAAACGAGCCGGAACTCAACGCAAAACGCGATGTACGCGGGAAAGTCGGTCGGAAGTAATAGACGAGAAAAGCCCAGATGGGAGAAATTGAACAAAGACTATGGTGCGAAAAAGGACTCTAAAATGAAGTGTTTTAAGTGCAATGCAATCGGACACCGGGCGAAAAACTGTCAGAAGACAAGGATGTCGAACGAACAATCCGCGAAAATCGTCGAAAGCGTGTGCCTAACCGCGACGGACACATCCAATAAAGGTGCACTTAAAATTGCAAACAATGCGGGTCGTGTTAGCTGGTGTTTCGACAGTGGATGCACGTCTCACATGTGTGGGAGTATCGAGTCGTTCGCACAGATCAGTCGGAACTTCGATCATGGAAAGTTAAATCTCGCTAACGGAACCTGCACGGACATTGAAGGAATCGGTACCGTGTCATTTGGGACAAGCGTGAGCGGTAATCAAAAGGTGATCGAATTCAAAGACACATTGTATGTACCAGGCCTACGCGCTAACCTCATTTCGGTCGGTAAAGTTACCGACAGAGGTCACAAAGTGATCTTTAGTGAGGCAAAGGCCGAGATCATCGATCAGGATGACAATGTGCTGCTTATCGCGAAACGGGAAAACGGGCTATATTATTTCCCAGAGTTGAACGACCAAGAATGCAGGAAGATCTCAGGCCCGGATGACGCCGCTATTACTCCAAAAAGGAATTCCATTGAGGATTGGCATTCTCGCATGGGACATCTTAATGTTAAGTCACTACGTGAGGCTATCAAGATGGGATCGATTCGAGGAATCAACATCGAGGACATTAACAAAGATTTTCAATGTAGTGTTTGTCTCCAGGGGAAGATGTGTCGTGCTCCATTTCCAAGGGTTTCAGAGAGAGTGTCGGTACTGGGTGAGCTCATACACTCCGACATTTGTGGTCCAATGCGAGTCGCTTCACACGGAAAGAAGCTCTACTTCGCTACGTTCATAGACGACTCTTCAGGATGGTGTGAGGTGAGATTCATCGAACAAAAGAACCAAGTGATGGATGAGTTTGATAGTTTCAGGGCACTTGTTAGCACCCAACAGGGAAAGTCGATTAAGTGCCTACAGTCGGATAACGGACGCGAATATGTCAACAAACAGTTTGACCAACTGCTCCAAAAACACGGCATCTTGAGGCGTTTGACTGCACCTTACAACCCACAGCAAAATGGAGTTGCTGAGAGGAGAAACAGGACACTGATGGAGATGGCACGTTGCCTTTTAATCCAGTCCGGACTGCCACCGACTTTTTGGGCGGAGGCTGTCAACACCGCAAACTTCATACGCAATAGGTCACCAACAAGTAAACTAAAGGGAAGAACCCCGTATGAGGTTTGGTTCGGGAAGCCACCGGACGTGTCCAGCTTTAGGATCTTTGGGAGCGAAGTCTTCGTCATGGACAGAACGCCGGGCAAGGGGAAGCTGGAAGTAAGATCAAAGAAAGGCATCTTCGTAGGTTATAGCTCAGAGTCAAAGGCGTACAGGGTATGGCTACCGGAGCAGAGGAAGATCGAGGTATCCAGAGATGTGATTTTCATGGACAGGACTACGATCCAGTCATCGAAGAATTGGGAGGACTTCCTCCCGCAGGACAAGTCCCCAAATTTGTCAAGTTCTTCAGTTGATCTTAACGCCACGGAGAGTGAAGATCAACATGTCATGATCAACCTCTCTAATAGTCAAGAATCGCATCATCCAACCGAAGAGCCATTACCAGAGGAACGTTACGACGAGTACGAAGACGCTGAGGGTTTCCAGGGTTTTCCCCCAGAACAACCATTGAACGCTGTAAGAAGAGGTCCAGGAAGGCCGAGGGTACTGCGGACCGGACGTCCCGGAAGACCCCCCAGAGTCTATGCAATGGCGAATCATGTCGTCAAGGATGACTTTGTTTTTATGACTGAAGTTCCAGTTGTTCGAGCAATGACAAGTACGGATTCAACCGAATGGATGTTGGCCATGGCAAATGAAGTGGAGTCAATTCTTGCAAAGGACACATGGGATCTAGTGGACAGGTCAAAAGCGTCAAGGGTGATCGGCAGTCGCTTTGTGCTACGAAATAAGTACGGGGCAAACGGCGTTCTGGAGAAGCGCAAAGCCAGGATAGTGGCGAAGGGATATGCTCAACAGTACGGCAGGGATTTTCACGAGACGTATGCGCCAGTTGCACGACTAGATTCAATACGGTTGGTTGTTGCATTTGCAGCCCAGAACAATATGCACATACGCCAGTATGATGTGGAAACAGCTTATTTAAACGGGAAACTGGATGAGGAGGTATTCATGGAGGTACCAGATCGTTTTGAAGAAGTCCTAGAGCACATAGTGAGAAGTAAAGGACGCAAGGATCAGACAGTCAGCAGGGCGAGAGCCACACTAGACAAGTTAGCAACAGGTAACAGGGTCTGCCATGTAAAGAAGGCTCTGTACGGCCTAAAACAAGCTGGTCGTGCCTGGAACAAGCGTCTAGATAAAGAGTTGCGCACCATGGGCGCGAAACCCACCAATGGAGACCCGTGTGTGTATATAAGGCATTGGAACGAAGAGATCATGATCATCATCATCTACGTCGACGACATCTTGATAATATGTCGTGACCCTGAAGAAACTACCCGTTTCGGGGACAGACTTGGAAAGATGTTTGAGATGAAGGATCTGGGTGATCTGAAGCGCTGTTTGGGGATGGATTTCTCCAGAAACTGTGGTGGGATATTTGTAAGTCAAAAGACGTACATAAAAGACATCCTTCAACGCTTTGGTATGTCGGATTGCAAGCCTGTTTCAACCCCACTAGACGTCGGGACGAAGCTGGCGAAGGGTGAGGTATGGTCAACTTCAGATGGTGAGAGACCCCCATACCGAGAACTAGTTGGTTGCTTGTTATATTTGTCAGTGGCCACACGCCCGGACATATCTCATGCAGCTAGTGTGTTAAGTCAATTTAACGACTGTTTCAACGGTACTCATTGGAGCGCAGCAAAGAGGGTGCTTCGGTACCTCAAGGGCACTGCTGACCAGGGAATCTCCTACAAGCGTGGGAAAGGCTCATTGACAGGCTACGTAGATGCTGACTGGGGAGGATCACTTGATGACCGGCGTTCCTTTACAGGATATGTTTTCGTCATGAATAGAGGTGCGATTGCTTGGGATTCAAGGAAGCAACAGACTGTTGCGCTATCTACCACAGAGGCCGAATACATGGCCCTGAGTGAAGCAGCCAAGGAAGCCGTGCACCTCCAGCGTTTCCTGCTAGAGCTTGGAAAGGAGGAATTTGGACCACTTCAACTGCTCAATGACAATGTTGGGGCGCAGAGGCTGGCAACCAATCCTGTCTTTCATGCACGTACCAAACACATTGACATTCGTCACCATTTTGTACGAGAGATTGTTGAGTCGGGTCAACTGGTGCTGGGACACGTGGCATCGGAAGAGATGCCAGCTGATGTATTAACCAAGGCTTTGACTAAATCAAAGCATGGACACTGTGTTGATCTCCTGGGACTGATAAAGGCACCTGATGAGTCTTCAGTTGTTGTCTCGAGGGGAAGTGTTGGAGACACTGACTAAGATGCACGATCCAACCACTGCACCAATCACGAGAGGCGCTGCAGTAGCGCAAGCATCACGAGTTAGCCAATCACATAACTTTCCGTTACACAGTTCTTTTTCCGTCACCAAACCGACCGCGTCGTTTTGTGCTCACGCTAACTTTCTTTTCGTGTTAATTAGCCCACTAAGTGTATTTGTAGATTCTATGTTCGTCTCAGACGTTAATTTTGTGTACTCGACATTAACCTTTGCTAACATTATGCAATAAATTACAAAACTATTAAAGTATTCATGTAAACAGAACAATGCATTTTAAATTAATTAAATGTAACTTTTTTATATAATAGGCCAAATTCAAAATTCACTGTTTAAATAAATGTATGGAACTCCGCACAGACTTTCTCATTCCATTGTTTAAAAATGAAGATATTTACTCAAAATTCATAACATATGTGAAACAAAATAATATAGACTAGCAAACCCGAGAAAAATTGTGTTATACTTACATTCAAAATTTTTTGACTCTTGAATTTAAATTGTATGATTTTCTTTTTAAAGAATTCAAGTCCTCACTATTATATTTAGAACAAAAAAATAGGTCGATATTGAGTCCACAAGGAGTAATACTTCGTATTAAAATTTGGACTTCCAGTTAAAATTTTTGACATCTTATTAGGGGTTGCACATCTTGTTGTTATCACATTTTTATTAAATTCCTCATTTATAAATGTATACCAATAAAAAACGAAATACTGAATCCCTGGCGCGTGTTTAGCACAGCAATGTATTCAGGCCCGATAGCCATTTTTCTACTGGTATTCTCTTATCTGACACATATTTTTGCTAATCACCTATTTTTCCCATTACTGTTTTATCCATGGTCAGTATAGTATTGAACTGGTAGCTCCATCTATTATCTTCAATATGAAGTATCCAGACTGGCTAAAAGCTCAGTGGTTCATTGAGAGATGGCTTTATAATAACTTATTGCAATGAAACATTGATTAACACCCGTGCCAGGGTACACTCAGGCAAACAAGGGCATTGTTCAGCGTCCGCGATAAGGAATGGGTTAATATTTATTCATTGTGAATTTGAATCATTTCTCAATAGTTTGTGCAGTGCTTGGCTTATTGTTTTCTTATAGTAGACCCTTGTTTGTAAAACCCACAGTTAATTGACCAATGTTAGAGATAAGGAAACATGGGGAGTGTTGCAACCCTCTATAGACATTAAGCAAAGTGTATTACAAACTATAATTCACGATTTATTAGTGACAATATTTTTGCATCATGCACATACTAGCACACACAATTTAAACAGAGAACCATACTTCACCTCAAATTGTTTTTTGGCCTTGAAATGAGTCTCCCATGGGAGACCTACATCCGAGGACTTGACTGTGTTGGAATATTCTTGTATTAACGATGATATTATATTGCAGCCAATAATACGCTAAAACATAACACAATACTATATTTTAAATAATCTAGAAAATGTAGATTTTATTTGAAACAAAATTTTTAAATCAATACACATGAGCAGTAATAAGACTAGACATTGTGAATATGCTTCATTAAAATAAGAGTAAAACTATGAAAAAAACTAGTGACGTTAGTCTTGAGCTAAACAGTAAGCTAAATTTAAGAAAATATAATCAAAATAACTATGGTTAACTTGAGGAGTAGATTGAAAAATTAAACAGCCTTTTAAGTTAATTTGTATTCCCTTGACTATGGTTGGGACAATCAGCCCTTTTGCGGACCATTTGTTGCAGATCTTGCCAATTACCAATTCTGATATTTTTTACAATATTACAAAAATAGTATACTAATCAACTAAAATACATTTTTAAATTCATACAATCTTTTGTTCATTAAATTATTGGCAAAAATATTAATAAACATAAAAACTATCATAATAAAAAATCTAAATATATGTGGCAGCTATGTGAAAAAGAGAGAGGAGCAGGTACAAGGTAAGTAAGTATTTAAACCTTTTCGATATAAATCTAAAATGCTCAAATGTGAGCATAAATTATCATTTATAGTAGTTATTTCGAAACTAGCAGAAAGTTATTCAAATGCTAAGATTCTGTTTATTTGTTTTCATCTTTTCTGTGAAGAGTAGCTAACAAATTTTATTATTTATATTTTAAATAATATAATTTAACCAAACAATAATGATGAATGACAAAATCAGAAATCAGTTAAGCTTTATAAAATAAATAATTAAAGTAAAAAATTATCTGAGCAGTCTAAGAGTCATAAACCAGTGTTGAATTTTTTTTATGGTAGTGTCACTCCTTAAATCTGTCTGTTGCACACAAAGTGTTGACCTTGAAATCTATCTTCTAGAAATATCTCTCTTTAATTATGTCTCAATTGCAAGCTGCCGAGTATGAGTGACCATAGATTGTCCTTTCAAACATGACCAGTAAACAACGCCTGTTCCACCCGGCGCCCGCCCGTTCCACCCCTTCAATCTTTCGCCCGACAAGAAACTCACTTCCTTGCCACCAACCAATATTATGAAGGACCATGCTGTCTGCTACTTAACTAAAACTGATGAATCATCACTACCTGACTTCTAGCCTACACATTTCAAAAGATTGGCGGAAATAATCAGGTTTCATGATGATCATCTGCTTAACCGATTATGCCATAGTTGGCCGATAATCAGTTTAGTAACCGGAATAAGCCCAGCTTGATCAACATAGAGGAGCAGCACAGATTTAGGAAATAGAGATCTCCAATAGACTTAATATTTGCTATACGACAGCTGATGGAAAGAAGGTATGAATGTGAAGGAGACTGACTGTATGTAATGGTATTTATGGATGTGGAGAAGGCATAGCATAGCATGGATAGAAATAAAGTTTGGAAAGCAACGGAGGAGGCTATAGTAAAAAGAGGGGTTGTAAAGATAGTGAATAAACATATAAGTTGATAACATGAGTTATGTTAAGATAGACAAGGAGTGTATGGAGTTGTTTCAAATAAAAGATTGAGTGAATCAGGGGAGTGACCTCTCATGATTACTATTTGTAATGGTAATGGAAATGGTCATAAACAAAGTGGCAGAAAAACTTGAGGAGGGAACAATGAAAGCCATGATGTTTGCTGATGACTTGATGGTATGGGGAGAGGAGGAAGAGGAAGTACAGGAACAACTACAACAATGTAATGAGGAACGGAAAGAGTGTGGAATGAAATTAAGTATGGTGAAGTGCGAAGTGATGGTTATGATGAAGAAGAATATAAGTTTTAGTAAAGTTGGATGGAGTAGAGCTGAGAAAAGTACAGGACATAAAATATATTGGAAGTGAGATTGAGGCAAAAGATGGAAGTAGAGAGGATGTATTGAGAAAAGGACAGGAGGGAGAGTTGTTCTAAAGGTCTGTAAGAGACCTGCTATGGAGAAGAGAAGTGTTCTTAAAGTGTAAGGAAGTATTATGCAGGGCATACTTTTAACCATTGTCACATATGCAGCAGAAACATAGACTATGAAAGTAAGAAAGACAAGGAAAATGGAGGCCATGGAAATTAAGTTTGTAAGGAGCATGCTAGCTGTCATGAGGAGAAACATGATGAGGAATGAAGTTATCTGGGAAAGTAGGCGTACAGGGAGTAAATGAGATAGTAGAGGAAGCAAGAGTGAGGTGGTATGGTCATGTAATGAAGATGGAAAAAGAGAGAATTCTGAAGAAAATGTTAGAAATGAAGTGTGTGGGAAAAAGACCACAGGAGAGGCTAAGAAAAATGTTGGAGGAGCAGATAATAGAAAGTGTGCCATTTAGAGGAGAAGAATGGAAGCAGTTAAAGGAGGAAGGATAGTGGAAGGATAGAGGAAGACGGAGGCATTTTACAAAAAAAATGACCTGGACACAAACTGAAAACCATTGATGTTGATGATGATGATGATGATGATGATGATGATGATGGTGGTGGTGGTGGTGGTGGTGGTGATGGTGATGATGATGATGATGATGATGATGATGATGATGATGATGATGATGATGATGATGATGATGATGATGATGATGATGATGACCAACATAGTGTAGGTAACAATCATTTCAAACCAAAAAAGAGTTATTAATTGTTTAGAGTATTATTTTTCACCTAATACTCAATACATTAGACAAATTTGACAAAATAATGTTGTCAATATTAGATTTATTAGAAAACAGTTTTTGTGTGGGTGTTTGAGCGTTTATTTAAATCACCCAAATAGCTACCGTATGTTTGTTTATATTCACAATGCAATTGTTTAGAATATAAATATTTATACATGCCAAATGAGAATCAAATTGTATAAACCATTAAGGGTAAAGAGGAACAAAAATAAATAAGACATGATTAATTTTAAATAATTTCAAAAATGGAACAACTTGAAACCATTTTAATTCTAATATAGCTGTGCAAAGCTTTGGAAATGTATGTCAAAGACAAAGGCCCAATCTTCTTTTCTTTGATGTTTATGAACATGTTTGACATCTCACTAAATAGAACATATTTATACTTAAAATTATTTGAGGAACATCTTCTGAATAGTATTTTAACAGCAAATAACAGCCCTGTTTTGGAAAAACATGTCCCGCTGTCCCCAATATTCCCTTTGCGACGCATAATGGTCCCGCTTTGGAGGGAAATAAATTACATTTTTCTGAAGCCATGACTCAATTAAATGAACATATATTATGTCATCTGGAAACCACACTTTCAAATATTTTTACATAGCTTTGTTGGAAGAATATTATTTGTGTGTGTAGCCCATCCACGCAATTAAAAACGTCGACACGTCGTCCCTCACCTCTCCATCTCTTTGCCCCCAGTTCTCCCACCACTTACCAACTTCCCCGCTGTTTCGTAGCTATTCGGTCAGCCTCGTTAACGTTCTTTAGTGGTCTGCTCATTTCTTTATACAAACAAATAAATTTAAAAAAGGTAGGCCTAACCTGTTGTTTAAACAATTTCATTGTGATCCTAAGGTACTGTTAATTAATTATTGTTAATTGGTTAGTGTCTATGTCTTGTATAATTTATATGGTTATTATTTTATATCTTAATACCTGGCGTCCATGAAGGCCTGAAAACGCCAATGTCGAGGTTTATGTTTTAAAATGTTTACGACTCCTCTTCTTCCTACTTTTTTTTCTGGTTCAACACAAGCTAAGGGCTATTTATGCCAACAGCCCTGCATATAATGTTACTTGTATACCATATTAAGACTAAGAAACATTGACCCCACTGGGATATGAACCGCACAATTCTTTGCAGTGAAAATAGAAAAAGTAATGTAACAAGATTAGTGTTTAACAGCGGGACCAGCACGCTCTCATTGTTTACCCTGGCTGCGCTCCCTGTTCTCTCTGTCTCCCTCCTTGTCTGGCAGGTAGGCAGTGGCCTTTTCACTTGACTAGAGGATTATAGGGGACAGCGTGGGAGGACGAAGATACATCTGGAAGGGTCTGGGTCCTTTTAATTCTAGAAGTGGAGGATTCCAGACCCTTAGCTGGCACCACCCCTCTATATACACGCTCAGCAATAAGCAGGTGTGCTCAGTTCTTGGTTCACAACCAGTGAGACCGGGAGTGGACCAGTGAGTCAAGTGTTCATGTGGCGCGTGCCACTGTGGTGTGTATGGCGCTGGTACCTGTGGCAGGGTGCCGTGAGTATCCTTAACATTGAAAGTGGATTGTGTCGTGGGCAGGCGTTTTGGGAAACTTATATTTGGATATTTGACTAGTTATTCAGCGTTTTTGTTAACAAGCCGTTTACTTAATTTAATGTGATTCTATTCTATGTGTTTTCATTTGTTTATTAATTTAAAGACAATTACTAGTATTACATAGCTTAGTGAACTGCTTAGTTATAATTTATTCAGCGTTATTCTATTTATTATGTCCTTATTGGTTTATTAATTTACATACATTACTTTGACTACCTAATTTGTTGAATTATTTAGCTGTATATTTAATTTTGTGAATGTTTTATTTGAGTGGCGTGTTTAATAATCAAAACCTTGGGTGATATGCTAGTATTTTAATTCATATTTAGCCTGCAACATACCTTAATATCCTCAAAAGAACTCGTGGTTCACACGTTCACATGTGAACGGCCTGTGACCCTCCAAGGTCACACACGCCCTACGTTACAGTATGTTTAAATAACTTTTCCTCGTTTTATTCCTTTATTGGTACACCCCCAGTCCAAATAAAATATATAACTATAGCACACATAAGTAAATGTTACCCGAGGAGGATCTCCACTGAGTATGAGTTGCTCAACTTCTGCCAGTAAGTGTCCTCGGCTGATTCCAAAGTCATCAACGCTCGCTCGCTTAACCATTATGGCTATCACCTAAAAATCAGTCATTTCCATTGTTATTGTTACACACTTAGTTTTTTTTTTACCAATAAGAGAGTGAAATGACAAACTTTATTAACGTCTAAGTTTTCACTAGGCAATTGAAGTGTTCCAAATGTGAGTCAGTCAGACAACCAAGTTTGAAACATAAACCATCCAACAGTGTTTTGTTTTGTGATTTATGCTTGGATTAATTGTTTCAGGAAATGGTAAAACATGTAATAGTTCTACAATCAGTTGTAATATTTCAGTCAAAGTTGTGGCAAAATTAGTTACTATTTATAAAAATAGCAGTTTTATTCTAAAAATGTAAGCCACACATTAAAATAGGGTATTTTTTTTATTCTTCCTGTTCAATTTATATGGTTACATGTTTATTATTATAGTTTTTACTCAATGATCTAGAATTAACACTGACATTTTGAGAATATGAATAAGCCTTATAGTAAATATATTATTAAAATAAAGAACAGTCTATTTACTAAACTTTTGTTTCTTTTCTTATAGTTAAAACATAATTTTACAAAATCATTTCCCCATCTATTTGTACTTTAAGCTTGTGATATTAACATATCTGCATCAATAAGTCTCAAAATGTATTGCAAACCAATATGACATCCTATTTCATAATAATGGCTAATAATTAAGCCTGTACAGGAATGATATTTTGACTTCGGAAATTTTTTTTGCAAGAAATAACAATTTCTCGTGGGAATAGGACAAGAATTTTTTTAAATGATTTTCCAATTTAGGTTTATATTTATTTTTCAGATTTACAATTCATTCCAATTAAAAAAAATTATCTGATGATAAAATTATAAGCTTATGGAAGTTTGATTAGTAAAGAATTAAATTGCATAGGTTCATATTAGGTGTTTAACAAGGCAGAGTCCCAATGGCTAAATGATTGATTTAGAGAAGGACAAGGATATAATCTACTCTACCATATTTTGTGGTGTGAAAATCAGTGGTGGGGGAGGGGAGGGGGGTGAGTAGCTTGCCAAGCTCAACTATTTATGAGCATCTGCAAACTAAACAAAGAGTAGAGATTATAGGGGAGTTAAACTAAAGAACCTTTAAAAGGTGTCAATTCTAGAGAACATTAGATAGGCTTTATACAGAAAGAAGTTTTAAGGGTTTTCAAACATTTACATTTACAGGGAATTTAAAGGGTTTCATACCTAAAGAACATTAAAGAAGGGTAAAAACTTATTTTTATTTTTGCACTCTTCCAAAAATTAAATACAAAACAACATTTTCAAAAGAGATTAACTAATAAAATAATTTCAATCAAAAATGTATTAAGATTAACTATATGATTCATACTATTTAATATTTGTTCAAAATGTTAATATTTGAAACGATAAAAAATTGCTATTGGAACAATCTTAATTATATTATTATGTCTTTATGATAGTATCCAGTTTAAAAATCCCAATATATGTTTAATCTATATTTTATTTCTATTTTTATCATTTTTCATTCTTGCCCTGAACTTGATATTTTGTCTCATTTTGCTTCATGTCCAATGTAAAAATGTCACTCCCACTTATCCCTAGTATTATATAAACAAACTTTATAATGGTTACAGAGCATAGTGTCATAAAATATATAATTACTTACATGATTAAACATCAATATATTATTATTTGAGCTTGAAGTAATCTGAATAAATAAAAGTAAGCAATTATAATAGCAATAAATTTTCTCAGCTGAGTCAGTGTACCTAGTTAACTCTTAAATTTTAGTTACTAAACCTCTCAAAAAGAGCGCTGTTGTGCTATAGTAATAATAATAATAATAATATTAATAATAATAATAATAATAATAATAATAATAATAATAGTGTATCCATTGTCTTAACTGGTATGACACTAAAGCAAATGGATGCCATTGCAAATAATAAGATTAACATAAGAAGTATATATTGATGCAAAAGTGTTGTGAAGGTGTATTTTGTGCATATTTGGTTATTGAAAAGCCACTTTATATTATTTTGCGCTAAAAATATGTTTACCTTGCTTACATCTATCCAAGAATATATATATATATATATATATATTTTTTTTACATTTGTTACTGTTTCCAGCCTGTGGTCAGTTTTTTATTCAAGCCATATATTCTCCACTACAAGCTTGCTAGGCCTGTCGTTTCATATGCATTAAAATATAACTTAAGACTAGGACAGACACAACATCCAGTCCCCAGCCATTAAATCATCACTGTAAAAGGGTAAACCCATAAATAATAAATATTACCATCAATTGTATGTAGTATTGTTATGTTGTATAATGGCACTCAGCTATGTTGACTGTGAACTAGATAGGTGAGGGGTGGGGGCCTAAAAAGTTGTTGATAAAGCAATTGTACTGTGTCTCAGCCTCACACACAGACAAACACACACACACGTGGAAAGCCAAAAGTTTGGGAAGCTGGGGTCAGCCAGGGTCATCTTCTAGACTAGCTGGCTTCAAGAATAAAACATAGCAATACTTGGACTTCTTGTACTAGTAGCTCTACACTCAATGAAATGTACTTAAATATGAAACTAAAATAAATTTATATTATAAGTAGAATTTAATGAAGTATAAAAGTGTGATATTACAACTTCTTCCTCTTGATCAGGGAAGTGTTTTCGTAATATTTTAGATGACAGTGACAATACCAGTGGCGGTGATACAATGGTGAAGTGTATAGTATAGTGTTAAGTCCGAAGGAAGTTTTAGAGAAGATGAAGTTGAAGAGAATGTTAAAATTCAAGGTGAATGGGGTGATTGGGACACTATCAACATACCAATCACAACCATCCCACATGCCTTGAATGAAGGATTAATAAGCTCACACCGACATTCAACGAGAATCAACACCTATAATATTACCAGAATATAGACTTTAATACCATTCTTGCGGTGATTTAACCAGTTAGTTGTAAAATAAAAGCGGCTTAAGTTTAGGGTACCCGTCTACTTAATGTCAGTTGAAATTAGTTTAACTTTAATAAACTAATAATATTGTTAGTGAACATAAGAAAATAAACATAACATGAATAGAAATTCCTTAATTGAAAATTTGTAATATTAATTTTTTGCCAAAAAATCCAGAAAATAATTTTTCCTGCACAAGTTTAGGAAACATTTGACTATCCGAAGTTTGAGATCCCACACAGGCCTACTAATAATTGTAAAAGTACCTGGAGAATTCTTTCCCTGACTGAAGCAGGTAACTGCTTCTGTATGATATACTGTAACAAATACTGTTGAAGTGAGATGACATGCGAGTCCCCCAAGAAAGACCACTCACGCATGAGGGCATCTTTCAAGAGAGATGCAGCCTCAAACTGCACAAAGTCCACCGAACTTGTCTCTGCAAATAAAACACATGGTATGTCAGTATGTGAATCTAATGGAAACAAAACACACAAATAAGGTTAAAACAATGTTTATTTAGTAGAACATTAGATCTGGAGAGAGTCCATTTTGCTATATAAGCATTTACCACATTTTAAAAATGGAACAGGCAGACATATAAGTAAAAATAATAGCATTGATTGACGATCTAGATTTGTTATAGAAAATCCGTAAACAAATACGATCAGTACTTGTCGCACTATTCACTTTGTGTGATAGGAGAATATGAAAGCCTACCCGTTTACAAAAAAAAAAAGTTAAAAAGATGTTTTTTGAGGAATTTGTGGCATAGACATCAATATTAAAATAAATGGGTGAATATCAAAATGCAAACTAACATCCTTAGCCAAAAAGAGTTGACTAAGATTGGGGGTGATTTGTAAATATTTTTGAAGTTGATTAGGAAGACCCTATTCATAGCAACTCCAAATTCAGCTAAATACAATGACTATGTAGACAAGCAACACACTGGCTGAGTTTAAAGAATAGAGAGTGATAGTTCTGAACAGTGTGTCCTTTAATTCAGGCGTGTGAAAGAACATGAAGCTCGAAGAACACGATAACAATCTCACTATCACACACAAGTGTACTGTGTTGTTTGAAACACAAGATAACAGTCTCACTACTAGCACACACAAGTGTACTGTGTTGTTTGAAACACAAGATAACAGTCTCACTACTATTACACACAAGTGTACTGTGTTGTTGAAGCTCAAGATAACAGTCTCATTACTATCACACACAAGTGTACTGTGTTGTTTGAAGCACAAGATAACACTCTCACTACTATCACACACAAGTGTACTGTGTTGTTTGAAGCACAAGATAACAGTCTCACTACTAGTGTAATCTTGTTACAACATGACACAGAAGAGGTTGCATCACTCATCTAGCCAACCCCAGTTGACTCATTCTGACTCGTCTACAAAAAACCTGAGATACACTCCGCGACGCAATCCACATTCAACTAAGCTGGAGTTCGAGGCTCGCCGCCGGCCCTGTTGGGAGACCCCCTTTCTCGCTTAAAACAAGTGAACTTCGCTGAGCACAAGTTGTGCGCACACCGACGGGCGTATTCTAAAACTTCTATAGACAATATTTGTGCTTGTGGCCGATGCTCATGGGCTCTCGAGACTGTTCTGGAATGCCCCTCCCCCTTATCTCTCCACACACTGAGAACACATGATTACCGTAGGGTATATCATGGTTAGAGTCCAGAGTATAGTTACGCATTACACACTGGGCTTACAAGTTAATAAGCCTAACTATTAAGTAGGCTTGACACTCTTTTAAAATTCACTTTGGTATTAAAATGTTTATCTTTCAAAATTTAATGTCTCGAACTTCAGTACATAATATATATATTTATGAATAATAAATTACTATGATCAGGTATATTGCTCCTTGCCTATAAGGCAATGTTAACTTGGGAAAAACCTTTCTGGCTCCATTTATTTCTGTATGTTTAATTTCCGCATCACGGAAAATTTAGTGGTATGTTGTAACTAACCTGAGAAAGCCACAATATGCTAGCTTTATTTCTTACCGCCAGGATCTATTTAGAGTATTTGTTAAGGGTTGAGATAATTTATTACTACAGCCTTGTTTTCATTTAGAGGTTGGTTAAATGTGGGGCCGTGAGCAGGCAGGGAAGATAATTCTTGTGTGGACACTTTTTTGGTTATTAAAGTTAGGATAGTTTATTATCATCTCTTTGTCATATATATATGGTTATTAAATGTGGGGTCGTGAGCCGCCCTGTGCATATATCTACGGAGGGTACTTCGTTTATTGTTAAAACGTTAGGTTATTTAGTATTCTTAGACCTTTGAACTTTATATTTAGTTAGGTATTATTATAATGCCTCTACCATGGTTTAGGTTAGGTACTTGTGATCTTTACTCACCTTAAGTTTTATGCTAGGGCTTGTGCTGGCTCTTAGCCATTAATTATGAAAGATATTTATTATAGTGAGATAGGAGACCAATTTATTAGAGTTTTATTGTCATTATCTATTGACCCCATTTTGGGATGTCTAAAAATAAAGGGCCATCTATTATTTGTTATTATTTTGGTACCATCTGGCATTGGTAGTAATCCTTGTGACTTATTGCACATCTAGCTTATGTCCATGCCTAGTGCTTTTACTCATATGTTCCTCTCCCCCATTGAGCTGTATCGTGTTAATTGTGAAATAAATTTATAACTCTCTTGTCCTTACCTCTGTGTGTTATTTGTACGGGATAATGATGGGGATAGGTCACACTAGCACACACAAGTGTACTGTGTTGTTTGAAGCACAAGATAACAGTCTCACTACTATCACACACAAGTGTACTGTGCTGTTGAAGCACAAGATAACAGTCTCACTACTATTACACACAAGGGTACTGTGTTGTTTGAAGCACAAGATAACAGTCTCACTACTATCACACACAAGTGTACTGTGTTGTTGAAGCACAAGATAACAGTCTCACTACTATCACACACAAGTGTACTGTGTTGTTTGAAGCACAAGATAACAGTCTCACTACTATCACACACAAGTGTACTGTGTTGTTTGAAGCACAAGATAACAGTCTCACTACTATCACACACAAGTGTACTGTGCTGTTGAAGCTCAAGATAACAGTCTCACTACTATTACACACAAGTGTACTGTGCTGTTTGAAACACAAGATAACAGTCTCACTACTATCACACACAAGTGTACTGTGTTGTTTGAAACACAAGATAACAGTCTCACTACTATCACACACAAGTGTACTGTGTTGTTGAAGCTCAAGATAACAGTCTCATTACTATCACACACAAGTGTACTGTGTTGGTTGAAGCACAAGATAACAGTCTCACTACTAGCACACACAAGTGTACTGTGTTGTTGAAGCACAAGATAACAGTCTCACTACTAGCACACACAAGTGTACTGTGTTGTTGAAGCACAAGATAACAGTCTCACTACTAGCACACACAAGTGTACTGTGCTGTTTGGCTGCATTGTGGTGAAGCTTTTCCAGAAAAATAACTTATTTAAGAAGCCAAGATGTGTGTTGATCTCTGTGAATCAACTTTGTGTGTTCACTAGCACAAATCAACATATGTGAAGTTATCTAAACCAGGGTATTAGTATTCATGCAAGGGATTGGTTTCTAACATTTTAGAGGTACTATAAAGATAACATGAAGTGGATAAATTGCATTACTACACAAAAACCAGTATATTAAAATTGAACGACACACCACTGTGCATAGTGTCAATATATTGTCAACACAGTTTGTGTTAAATAATACACAACAGATCAGTAATATCACAATGGTCGCTGTAGTGTGAGGTGGTGGAGAATTAAGTGTCCAGGTCATTTAAACAAAGAGCAAACATAAATAATGTAGTGGCTTGTGTATAATTCTATGTTCAGCCCATTCAGGAAAGGAGCAACATGAATGAAGTGGTGTCAATCTTATAGCGTAATTTAAACTAAACACAAGTTAAATACAAAATTAGTGGACACTAGATTAGAACAAATATTATAACATAGCAAAAGAGTTGGCTAAATCCATCACATATTTTGGCAGTAAATTTGTTTACTGCTTTCAATGTAGTCAGAATCTACTTGAGATGGTTGAGCAGTCCTTAAAACTGTCATACCTTGGGTGTTAGCTCTTGATAGCTTTGTTAAAACAATTGTGATTGATTAAACCCCTAAGCTAATTTATTTGTTAGTTACGGTTCTAACCGCAGCTAATTATCATATTCTTTAAGTTGAAAAAGGATACCTGGATACAAGAATCGAACCCGGGTCCTTTGGTTTAGTATGCCAATGCTCTAACCACTGAGTTATCCAGGAATTATTCTGTGAAGAAGGCACGAGATGATTCCTGGATGGCTCAATGATTAGAGCATTAGCGCACTAATCCCAAGGACCCGGGTTCGATTCCCGTGCCCAGGTGTCCTTTTTCAATTTAAATAGTAGAAAACAATTGTGTTTTCTTTCACTTCAGGAATTACTACCTTCAGATGTATTATGAGTGTGTTTGATTATACGGTGTATAGGCTAACTTAGTTGCTTTTAAATTGATTGAAATTTAATAATACAAATAACAATTCACCTAGTATGTGGCGGCACAAGTCATATGGGGATTTTGTTTTTCGGAAGTTTAAAAACAAATTTTCAGCTGATTTGCGTTGATCTACAGTCACAACTGCTGGGGAAGCCTAAAAAAAACAGAAGATAAAAAGTTTCAAAATTAAACTTTTATATTTAAATCAATATTTGATGGGTTTTTTTTGTATAGTGAGAACCATTTTTTTGTTAAACGCTTGTTATTTTTATCAATACAATCACACAAGCAAATTGTTCATCAAGACCAAGAATATTTCTAGCAAACTTGTGCTGCTTTTAACAAATCCTATTTTAATTTTTTTGAACACCTTGTACTCACCTAATAAAAAATTCCATCCCAATAACAAACTTTCTGAGGCAAGATAAAGTGTGTATATTTAAAGAATTTAAATATCCAGAATATAAACCGTAATGTAACTATATTTCCTTTGCAAATAAATATTTTAGACAGAGCCTAATATTTTAGCTTAGTATTAGAGATGTGAGAAACTTTTGTAATCTTCACTTAAAGCTGAGAAAGTGTCAATATTAATGTATGCTAAGCACACATATCCTAGTTAGTTTTGAAATGTGTTTTATAACTTAATCAATAATGTTATCCAGGAAGAAGCTAGTACTGCATATTTAATTTTAATTTATGAATAATCTTGATTTTTGTGTTAAGGGAGCTATTTTCTTTGAAAGCTGTTCATATAATGTACCACTTTGCTCAACAAAGCCCCAGGAGCACAAACTCTGTAGTTGATCTGAATTGTACGTGCTAATTTACCACCAAATGTCTTAATGTTTAATCTACATTATATTCTTACCACTCTAACAAGAAAACATTTTAATTTCTAGCCTTCAGAACTTTAAAAATAAGCCTATGTAAGCATACGGCCTCAAATGGAAGGCGTGTTTGTGTAAACATAATATGATGTGAGTTGCGAATGACAGAACGAATGTTACGAGGTTATGATGATTAAATAAACAAATACACTAGAGGAGCTGACCCAAAAGGTGGTGTCAGCATTCCTCAGCTAGAAACCTGGCCAGGAGTACGGTTAGATTGGGAGGGATTAAGCCCCTCTGGGCTGATTACAGAACATCATAACCTAGTGGTAACGCTGCCAGTTTCGGGGTAAGATGCCAGTTCAACAGTATCAGTTGTAGGAGCTGCCGCTCAAGACCAGGGAACCAGGTTCAGCGACCATGGAAGGATCCCCTAGAAGTCAAACAGGCTATCGGGTAAACCTCATAACACCTCGTTTTGTCACATGCTTCCTTATATTCTCTAAGTTCTTTCATTCTAACTTCACTTCTAACATCACATTTGTAATAGCTATAGTAGTATTATCAAACCTCTTAAAAGTCAAGTCTAATGTAAATCACGAACCCACACAAGTATTCAATATAACCTCACCCTTAACCCTAGCAAAGACATCCTGACATAGACAGATCAACAAACCCACACAAAAAAGATACACAAAGGGGTGGTGACACCTACTACACTCCTTTAAGCTTTTTTCAGGTGGATCTTGTGACAACCGGGGTAAGTCTCTTCATTTATAGTTCTTAGAAATAGTCTATGTTAGGAAATATATGTTTTTAAAACATTAATAGATATTATATTAGGATAGAAATGATCTTATAGCTCATGTAGCTTAGCAAATGCTACATCAACTGTTTCTATGGTGTGAGCGGTTTAGTTTAGTAAAATGTCTCCATAATCCTCTTTCCTTCCACTATTTTTCTTATTTATTTTCTTCCATTCTCTCCCTTGTGGTATTTTTCTTCCATTGCCTACTGGTACTTGACCACTTGATCTCTAGCACTCTCCTTGGTAATTTTTCCTACCATCCTCGTTAAGTGCCCATACCATTTCATCTTTGCTTCCTCTACTATCTCATGTACTCCCTTTACCCAAAATGAGCTGTTATTAGACTTAATTATTACTTGAGAACAATTCATGAATGTTCATGATATTATAGTATAACATCCAGTTATAACTAGAAACACATATACTTCTTTCAATTACGGAATTATAAATTACAGTAACTTTTCTAAACCTGACCATTCTGACTAATAGCTGGTCTCTACTGCAATCCATGACTTTCACAAATAGCTTGTATGTAATAAGTGAACTTAATATACTCTAGCACAATTAGTTTTAAATTGAGACATCTATAATAACTTGACACTTGTGATCGATTGGCTTGCCAGTAACAGGCAGATTGGGGTTTAGATCTTGGTCACGTGTACTGGGGGTGGTTTTTTTCTGTTTGACCCCACTATCTCCACACAAACCTGGTACGGCACATTAACTTCAAAAGTTTACCTATTCCAATTTCCCATTCCATCAGCACGATTAATATATGGATAGCCCAAACAAAAAGACCTAATAAGATGAGGTAAAAATACCATATTATTAATAATATCAAATTTTAAATGTAGAAAGTGGACTGAGTCAAATGTCAAGTTAACAGTGACAAGAAAGTGAGGTTGGTGGGGAGCTGATATTATGACTGTGGCGGTAGAACAAGCCCAGAAAGATTTATAGCCAGTATCCTTCCCCTCTTCTGAACTATGGCTTCAAGAGCTAGGTTAACAAAGTATTGCCTTTCAAAGTTACTCTAGTTTCTGCATGCATTAAGCCTAGTGGTATTCAGCTATCTATCTAAGTCTGTGAATAATGTGTCTAAATATAAGTAAGCTTATTTATATTTATAAATACTTACTCATGCCAAGCTGTTAGTTGTATTTCTTTAAATTGTTTGCTTGGGATTGAGTTTTAAACAAATGGGGCACAAATATGTTAAGTCTCTCTATTAAAGTAGTTAAATATTCATCAAATGTCAATGTAAATCTGTTCTGCTGTGTTCTGTCTCTTGATACCCACTAACTATATGAAACTTATTGTTATTATTATTAGCACCGCATCTAACTACCCGTTTGGGTTATACGCACTTACACTAATGTGTAATGGTAGAGTGATTGTGAGATGAAATGGAGAACCTACAATTTAACATGGGATCCGAACCAGGTGGAGGCCTGGAATTCCACACATTCACAAGTTGTGATTAATACACGTCTTGTCAGAGGTGAAGGAAGGGTTTGGAATCAGATAAATATGTGCCAGGACCGAGTATTGAACCCCGGATCCCCAGCACAGAAGTCTGACACCTTACCCCTAGACCACCAGGTCACCTTATATGAAACTACATCTTTAAGGTTTCACTCTTCAAACTTTCCAAGTATAAAGCTTTTCAAAATTCACTTGGTTGGCATTGAGAGCAGTTTCGCAGCATCTTTACAACAAACTTTGCAGTCAATCATATTCTTGTGGGTCTCTTCCATAGAACAAGCATGAAGCAGAAGTGCTACATTTCCGTCAATAGTGCAGGCGCAGATGGAATGTGTTCCAGGTCCTGCAAGCACACACCCTTTAGGGTGCAGCATACAGAATTTAGAGATGCCAATTTTAATGTTGGGTTATTGAAATTTAAAAGCAGGATACAATTCATTCAAATTAGCAAGTAATAATCTTTTTTGAATGTATACATTTTTATAAATACTGACATTATTCTTTTGACCTGGCATGATTCGAGATCACTCATCATCTTGATAAAAGTTCTTCGCCAATTAAACTGTATTTTCACTTAGTGTTTTCCCTTTACTTGCTTAGCTAAAGTTATTAATCCTTTGTCTTTGAACAGGTGGGTATCTTGTTTTGCGGACAGCATACTCAGCGACACAGAACTCTTCCATGACTTTCTTTCTGCTCCAATAGGTAAGAAGGAGCAAGTGTCAACAGTTGTAAATTTTCTTGTCAAGTGATTGACCAAACCAAATACTAAGGTACTTTCCTCCCCCCTAGACCCTTAACCATAAAAATAGCACTAGGACCTTTTTTTTTTTAATTTTCACTGTATTAATGACATTGGCGTAAAAAAATCATGGATAAGTTACAAAACGTCAATATGTTTTTATAAAATAATGTATCAAAGTTGTATGCCTTTCTGTGAAATAAATTCAACATACCAATAGTATTTGAGCAGCAGATTCTAGTTCCGTTAATAATTGACCGTCCATACTTGATTTTGAAGCCAAAACCAACACAGTATCTTATATTTTTAAACCATCATTTAAGTGTGTTTATAAACATAATCATAGATAAGGATAAATATAATAAAAAATAAAATCTTCCATTATAGATGTTAGCCCCTGAAGTCATGGATAAATAACAAGCCTAAAGTTAAGAAGACGACTGAATTGTATCTCCTCGGAAGAGACTCTCTTCCGATACTTTTGCCACAAACAGCCCAAATGAAAATCCTGATTTATATCTCTTTTAAAAATTGGAATTATATCTCCGAAATCCTGAATTGTATCTCCTCAGAAGAGATTCTCTTTCAATACTTTGGACACAAACAACCAAAATAAAAATCCTGATTTATATCGCTTTTAAAAATTGGAATTATATCTTCGAAATCCTGAATTGTATCTCCTCTGAAGAGACTCTCTTCCGATACTTTACACACAAACAGCCCATAATGAAAATTCTGAATTGTATATCTAAGTAAATGACCTTAAGTTTTAATTCTTATGCTCATAATATATAAGTAAAGCGGAAACGTTTTAGATTGCTTTAGTATCTCATAAGACTGCTATATGAGATAACACGTGACAAACTTTGATTTGAGCTTAGTACCACTCATAAATAATAGAGGGCAGCATAGGGTAAAATCAATCAAATCATTGTAAATGAAACAATTTATAGAGGATTTTGGTTTTAGTTTATGTTTGACAAAATTAAAATCACATTGTAATATGTATTTTAACGGAAAACACAGGATTTGTGTATTTATAATTATTATGTTTGTGTATTTATTTACGCATTCTATGAAACCTTTAATGTTTACATCTGTTTTTAATAAATGTATAAATAGTATATCAAAAGTAAAACCTTAGGGTACTTTTACAATTAGAGATTTAAAAAGAATAGTTTATTTTTTGTTTGTAAACTACGTATTTTTCAACCACTAGCACTAAAATTTGAAACAAAGTTTATTAATTTTGGTGGAAATTAACTCATTAGAAAACATATTATTTACTTTCATATTGAATTTGGGGAGAAGTAAAACTAATGTAATGATTTGTCAGCAATCATTGTACATCTATATTTTAGTTTTAGATATTCACTGACTGTGTGTATTCTTAAATTAGTGTGGTTTAATTAATGTTGAGATATTTCCTCCCCCCCCTCCTCCCCATGCTTCACTTTAACTATAAGACATTGATGAGTATATTATATATCTTTCAATTTCCTGGAGTCCCATTTTAAAAGGTTTAGACACTTATACTTACTTGGATTTAGTATATTCACATGCCTGCCAATGTTCAGTTTTATACCACACTGGAATGTAGTTGTTTCTATCAGCTCTGTACATTATGAGCCTCACTCCTTCATATATAATAATACTAAGTGAACATAAGTTTTTTCAGTGATAAACGTTGTCATTTATTAACCGATTTGGACAACACCAGTTTTAAACGATTTATAATTAGGTCAAACAATGCGTGACGGCTTTATTTTGACAAAAAAGGCCAAATCAAATATATATCGAAATTATGGTCCGGCTATTAACTTTATCGTGTCTTATTCGATTTTGACCAACCCCGTTTTAAACTTTTTTTAATTGTAAAGCAATACATTGAAGTTTTATTTTGTCAAAAAGAGTGAGTTAGAGAAAGAGTTTGAGACCACTAAATTTCCAAAACTATTATAAATGAAACTTATCTGTAAAATACTGAAAATTTAACATTTTTAATTGGGATTCCTGTAGAAAATTTAAATTTGGCAGGAATAGAAGTACGATTTCATGTAACAACATTAAGTTTTGAAATTTAGAATTTTTGGACGCTAGTTGAAAACTGAAATTCAAAGGAATGTAAAAGGACCACGCCAAATAACCATCAGATTCTGAACACTTTAATTAATATTAAATGTGATCCCTGCAAAGAGCGTATATAAGGGGGGATTTAATTGGATCATGATCACAAGTTAAATATTTCTTTTACCGCTAATTTTGTTTTCTTTAGCTCGTTATCACACTGGTTTTGCTAGTATTTATATAGTGTATAATTTAATTACGTTAAATATTGGTTATGAATTTTTTTACTGTGAAACTAACGTCAGAGAAAATATTGACAAATAACTTCATTTTGCATGTTTTCTATTCTCTATCTCTCGACACCTCGGAGATAGAATTATTGTGATCATAAAAAATTGAACTCAAGATTTTAATAAATGTCAACGTTTCATGACCCTCTGAAACAGGAAAAGTGTTTTTCGCGATGACTTGTGTGTGTGGGTGCGTGTGCGTCTCGGCCTAGAACCAAAATCATTTTAACGATCGGGTTAAAACTTGGTATCTAGTATTTTCATAGGGTTCCCCCAAGTAAATTTTGGAATTAGATATTGAGCCCTAAAATTAAGGTTACCGTAGCTTATTATTATTATTATTATTATTATTATTATTATTATTATTATTAGCACCGCGTCTTACTACCGGTTCGAGCTGTATGCACTTACGCTCATGTGAAATGGTAGAGTGATTGTGAAATGAAATGGAGGACCTGTAGTTTAACGTGGGATCCGAACCACGGTGGAGGCCTGGCATTCCCCACATTCACAAGATGTCTTGTTAGAGGTGAGGGAAGGGTTTGGTAATCAGATAAATCTGTGCCAGGACCGAGGATTAAACCCCGGACCATCAGCACAGAAGTCCGACACCTTACCCCTAGACCACCAGGTCACCTACTGTAGTTTACTGATGGGGTAAAAGAGAAATCTCAATTTTCTCAAAATTCCCTTTAATGATTTTGATTACATCTTTTATATAGGCACTGTTTAGTATTAAAAACAAAATTGAAACTCTCACTTTCCCGGGAAAATGACTTTGAGGGTATTTTTTTACAGAAGCGTGACTTTCCAAATTTGATCATATCTTTGTAACTATTTGAGATACGAAATAAAATAAAAAATTCTAAATATATTTTTATAGGGCATATAGTTTCTGGGTTATAAGTCAAATATTTAATCTTTTTATAACATTTGTTAATTGTTATGTGTTTTATATATCTCACCCGCCTCGGTGGCGTAGTTGGCTAACGCGCTAGTCGTGTTGGGCTCAACTGCTCAGAACGTGGAAATCGAGGTTCGAATCTCGATCGGGTGAACTGAGGTTTTTTTCCTAAATGGTTTTCCACTCTCACTCCACGCAAATGCGGATTCACTTCTTCTAATTCAACCTTCCCAATTCCTAATCCATTAGCGTAATTAGTACTTAGAAGCATATAACCCGAACAGGTAGTAAGACGCGGTGCTAATAATATATTATTTGTATATCTCCAAAATCAAGCGATCAAAACAGCTTTATAGAATTTTTTTACAATTTGATATATTTTTGTGCTCTGACACCTAACCTATTTGATTTTTTCCATTATTTCTCCAGGAACTACATTTTCTTAAAATTCACCTTACTTAAGACCACTAAGATTTAATCATAATAACATTGATGACTGATGAGTGATGAGTGATCCATTAGTTGGTAATCGTTTTATCAACAAATAATTGATGGTTATAAAGCGCTAGAACAGTCATCATGACAAAATGCCTACCAGACCAGTTGCCTAGGAGGGGGGTATTAGTTTTAAACTAGTGGTGTTCTATAGATTACTAGCGATACCAGTTAAAATGAAATGTTGAAGGTCATGACGCTGTCCATGACAGGGGGGAAGAATAGTTTTGGAGTTGAAGAGTGAGGGAAACCAGACTAATCACCCTCTAGTGCTACCCTCCAGCTTGTTCGTTGTTAGGAAGGGAGGAGGAGGGAGTTTACATTGACTTAGATAAGCCCGGCTGGATTCACTGAATCGTTGTAGTATGGGAATTACCTTTTTATGAAAATAAAAAACTTATTATTATTATTATTATTATTATTATTATTATTATTATTAGCACCGCGTCCTACTACCCGTTGGGGTTATACGCACTTACGCTAATGTGTAATGGTAGGGTGATTGTGAGATAAAATGAAGGACCTACAGTTTAACGTGGAATCCGAACNATTCGCACTTATGCTAATGTGTAATGGTAGGGTGATTGTGAGATGGAATGGAGGACCTACAGTTTAACGTGGAATCCGAACCACGGTGGAGGCCTGGCATTCCCCACATTCACAAGATGTCTTGTCAGAGGTGAAGGAAGGGTTTGGTAATCAGATAAATCTGTGCCGGGACCGAGGATTGAACCCCGGCCACCAGCACAGAAGTCTGACACCTTACCCTTAGACCGCCAGGTCACCCAAAAACTAATTGAAGGTATTTTATATAATAACTTAAATGCGCTTTTTCAAATAAGCTAATTACCGACTAATTAAGTCAGCGCGTGAATGACAAACTAGCTTACTTTATAACATTCACAACGAGGCCCCCAGCAGTAAAACCATCACTACGGGAGGAAAGTTGCAATTATATTAATGATAATTTTGTCGAATGAGCAGGGAATCGAACCAAATATCCTTATTTCAGAATAAGACTCATAAGAAAATGATAATCAACTTGGTTATATGGTGTTAGTTACTTTAGTAAATATATTGTTTAATAAAGACAAATAAAGACATAGAAAACTCAAGTACATTTTACGTTTTTCATTAACAGTTAGGTCGAACATCAGATCTAATTTAAATTAATTGGGAGAGGTTTTAATCCTACCAATCGATTAAATCATTGCAAAGGCCTTGTTTTAAATTATGATCTAAGAAAATTCATCAACAAAATATGTATAATTTTGTATTGGCTTCCCTCGGCTTTAGGAATTTATAGACCAAAAACCCTCGCGTCATTTAAGGCAGCCCTTTTTTTGTAGCACACATGTTTTTAAAAACATTATTGTATTGACTGCAAAATTTAGAATTGTTTAATTATCTATTTAGAGTTGGGAACTTGAGATTATTAAGAATTAGTCGATAAAATAAAGTTCAGTAAACTCATGGTTTTATAAAAGTGAGAATACATCAAAGTTGTTTTAGTGTTATTTTGTTTTCTCGGGTAGTAAGTACGCGTTAAGTTTAAATCTTTGCTCCGACAAGTTAGTGGATATTTAAGGGTGTTGGAGAGGTTCAAAAAATCAACTTTTAAAAAATGTTACTAGTGATCAATAGTTATACGTTATTATGGTATCTTTATTTCTATGATCTATTCTAATTCAAGGGTTGGGAATGTGTTGCTCCAGAGCCATATGCGGCTCCTAGCCAGAAAAATTGCTACTCTCTTCATGAAATGTAGTTGCTTCAATATACAAATATAAGCCGTTCAGTGTTCTAATATAGCTATGATTCCCAACCTACCCTTCAAGGTGACATTTGTAGCAATAATTAATTCATAGCTATTAATACTGTTACTGCTCTATGCATAACATTATACTCAGATTCTTAAAATAATCCAAAATCCATATTCGAGATAATAAATATACATAAACTACACTAAATACATTAGCTCCAACTTTATATTTAGATTACTAAAATAGACTATATTTGGCACTATTTTGAATTTTATGGTTATATTAAGCCAATTGTGGTAATTTCACGGAACATTAAAAACAACGCTGTGAAACATTATTGGAATATGCCTAATACCCAGAATTGACAGCTATACAAATATAAATCAAGAAGCACTGGGTTTAGAATTAATTCCTGAAATATTGCTTCTTAGACTCCGACATTATCAATGTTCAATTTTAAGATAAATATCATACAGTTGTCACAACCCTGAGCAATGTTGGGATGTTTGTTTTGATTTACATAACTTTCTTTGACGGGCATAACTTAAAGCGTTGGCCTAGCAAATATGACGTAATGAATTAGAAATATTGAACAAGAGTGCTGATTACTCACAACAATGTTACTCTAGTTGGGAGTAAAGGGACCTGACTGGGCTAAAAGTTTATATTTTGTTGACATTGGGGCTGACAAATTATCATCAATTTTGGAGGTAATTACGCTGCCTGAAGCTGGACCATAGCAGACTAAATCTTAGGGTCATCAGTAGAACTTGTGTTTAGATGGCAACCGTCGGGCCCAAGGTCTCGAGTTTGAGTTCTGTAGGGGGTCGCGAGCCGTGTCGGTCATTCTATCAGTTTATGTTTTCACGAATAAGCCAGTTCTTCCACGTGCGCGATCGTACAATCTCTCATATTTCTTTTATAATTAATTTAACATCACATTTTTAAATATCTATTTGTAACCCTACGTATTATTTCGAACCCTTACAACTACCTTACCGGGACCTCGCCCGGCTAACCCCTCACGCAAGCTATCCTGACAGATCCAGCCCAAAGGAGAGGGGGTTGGTGGCACATTAAAACTAATGAGTTTTCAAAAGTAATAAATACAAATATATAACAAAACCTTAATATTTATATCTATAATAATAAACATTAACTACCAGAGTAGCTATGTTTGCCATTTTTGCTCTCTCGTTACCTTATAGGTAGATAAAGTATTGTTATCGTAACAAAAATACAACTAACTTAAGATTTTGATGAATTTAGACGTTTTATGATCCCCCCGAATCCAAAAAAGTTGTTTTTGGATTTCTGTCTGTCTTTATGTCTGTTCGTATGTCTGTACCTCGGAGTAGACCCTAAACTATTTTACCGATCGGGCTAAAACTTGGTTTCTAGTGTTCCCATAAGATTGCCTCAAGGTGTTTTTGGAATTGGATATCTACCCTAAAATTAAGGGTAGTTTGCTGAAAGGCGAAATGAGAAAAAAACAATTTAATTAAAACGATCTCTAACGATTATGATTAAATTTCATTTCCAACATGTATCAGTATTTAAAAAAAATGGCTACAGTAGCTAGTGGGTAGTATGGGTACACTACGTCACGGCCCACATACTTTATAAATCCGTACCGTTATTCCCCCTCCTCCTTCCCCCCCTCTGACCTTCTTTCCCGCTCCTCCTGCCCTCCTCCTGACCTCCCCACTACAGCCCCCAACCCTGCCATGTTGGTTCTTGCTGATTAATTATTAATGATTGTTAATTAATTAATTGGTAGGATAGAGGTGTTGGAGTTTTTATTCATCGCTTAGAACCTCTAGCTAGCGCTGTCTTATGTTGAATGAACATTGGTTCCTCCGTCACAAGGCCCTGTCGGAATGAACCTCTCCTGACGGCCTTTAAATTATTAATTGATTTATGCTAATTAATTAGTGGCTAGGATTGAGGTGTTGGAGTTTTAGGGCGTTGTAGTTTATTTTGGGGGGAGCATGAGGCAGCGGCACGACCCTAGAGCTACGGCTATCGGGAGTATAATGAACATTGACTCTTCTGTCACTAGGCTATGTTCCAGAACAAGCAAAGGCACGTGGTGGTAGTGTGTTGTAATCGGTTCACCTGCCTTGAGACTCCCACCCCCTCCTCCTTCGCAACTCCTCCCTTTCACTTTTCAACGGTCTGGCACTGGAATTTCCTCCCACCCCCCAGAGCCGGGGTTGTTCCACCTGAATTTCCCCAGAGCCGGGGTTGTTCCACCAGAGTCTGATGAACCAGACATTAACCTCGACACATCAAGGAGTCGTTGCCTTGAATCACCCCCCTCGCTTCCCCTAGTCCGCGGAAAGTACCGTTGACAGCCAGTTCGACTAGCACATCTCATGAATGTAGACATGCAATGCTAAACGGCTCTACCGCCGCGTCTTCTACCCCATCGGTTCTAATAAAGTATAGGTCTAATTGTAAATAACACACACACACACACCCTGTGCGTAGCCATGCGGGATTCAAATCCTGAGAATGACCACATGGTTTAAGGTGCTACTCGCGCAATAGACTAGACCGCTAAAGGTGGGAGGAAACCGGGTTTTGATCCCTGTCAGTATAGCTGGAAGTTATTAACTGACCACTATGGTTTAAGGCGCTACTCTCACAATAGACTAGACTGCTAAAGATGGGAGGAAACAGGGTTTTGATCCCTGTCAGTATAACTGGAATTTATTAACATAAAGAACCGAGTAACTTGTCGCGGTATCGAACACCGACCTTCCCGTAATTACCTATGCCTGTAATAAAAATAAGTGCCGAAATCATATTAGGTGTTAAAGGACAAGGGCTTCCTCGCTTGAATGTACCTTCATCTGCGTGGAGGGAGGGTGGAAAACCCAGGGTTAATGAAAAAACTCGTTTGGACAGTTTGTGACCTCGAGGTCTAGGAGGGTACCAAAGGGAATGTATCTCAATTTTCCCGAGTAACTTGTCGCGGAATCAAACCCTGACCTTCCCATAATTACCTATGCCTGTAGTAAAAATAAGTGCCGAAATCATATTAGGTGTTAAGGAAAAGGGCCTCCTCGCTTGAATGTACCTTCAGCTGCACGGAGGGAGGGTGGGAAACCCACGGTGAATGAAAAAAACTCGTTGGACAGTTTGGTGATCTGGTGGTCTAGGGGGTAGGGTGTCAGACTTAGGTGCTAGGGGATCCGGGGTTGCCGACCCAGTTCCAACCCAACATTGGGCATCTTTAAAAAATGTAGACAGTCTAATTTATAGTACTCAAAACACAAAGAGCTGAAGTATTCTAAAAGTAGAACATCACTTAAAACATATAAATGTTGATAATATTCCATGACGAATAGAAAGAAAAATGCACCATCATCTGCGTAGAGAGAGGGTGGGAAACCACGCACAGCGTCCTACTACCCTTCCGAGTGAATGTGAGATGAAAATGGAGGACCTACAGTGCTAGAGGATCCGGGGTTCAATCCTCAGTGCCGACCCCCCTTTTCAATGTCAGTTGGAGCAGAGGATCGAGCAGGCAACTCCATAAACTTCGGTAGGTAGGAGCCGACTAATGAAATAACAGGATCTACAAATGAGAGTGAGAAAAAAGTCCATGTGGTACCCACGTTTGCTAGACAGACAATGGAATATTTAAACACACACACCCTCCCCCCTCCTTCTGACTCCCCACCCTCCTAGCCTTCTTTCCCCCTGTTACAAACTTGTTGGTTCTTGTTCCAAATATGCTGATACTTGTAATTTCTTGTGTCAGGCATAGTGATGGGTCGAACCAGCTCACATAAGCTCGCTCACTCAAAAGAGTCGTTCATATGAGTCATATCGTTCACCACATTGCTGGCTCGCTCCCAATCCCTTCACCCCCTCCCCTTCCCAATCCTAAACTTGACGAGCAAGCGGTAATAGTTCTCACAATTCCCGTTCCGAGCGTGCAAATCTGTCTCTTTTCTTTCAACTTATGAACGAATTAAGTTTTATGTGTAATTTATCCAAATCCTATTGTGTTTGATTCTTTAATTCTATTACTTATAATAATTAACCTTAGCATATAACCTTTAGTGTCTAATTCACAAAATTATGTCCAAGTGATGTTAGTTTAATATTGTAGGCAGTGCTGCTATCTAGTAACGAGAGTAAGCATTTATAGTTGATTTTTTCTTAGTAGTGAACGAAGAACGACAAAAGAGTCGTGAATGACAAACACTCCTGCCTCTTGTCAGAGCGGCTTCATGCTTACACAGGAATCGAAATCGGTTCCTGCAACAGATATAGCGTTCTCTCTCTCCAAGGATTCGAACACGGAACTTTTTGCGTGTTTGGAGGCTTTGCAAGGAATCGAACCCCTGCTACCTTCCACTAATTGAGGAACCATTCAAAGAATGCCCATAATTGTGCCGTGTGCTTGAAAGGACATAATATATCCACAATGGGTAATATTTCTCATTAAAAATTGTGTTGTAACCCGGCTAAAAACATGCCTGTGTTTGAAGAAGGATAATTTATCTTTATCGCATAGTTTCAACATTTCACTAGATTCTTGTTAAACTTTAAAATGCACGGTTTATGATTTAGTAAAAACATATTGAATTTTTTTTTAGCAACGCGTCTTGTTACATGTTCAAGTTATACACTAATGTGGTAATGAGGAGGAAGGTTAAATTTAGAGGAAGTATACTTGCATTTGCGTGGAGAAATAAAGAGAGCGGTAAATCATTTAAGAAAATAATCTTCAGCACAACCGACAGGAATTGAATCACGATTTTCCCGTAATCGACGGTTTAGTGAAATTAATAACAGTTATTTCGATTAACAATGTCCCTGTGAATAAATTAATGACGAAAACAGTCGAATACACGCGGAATCAATGTTACATGACACTTACTAGAGGGCATTGATGATTGAATATTTTGTAGTTTTACCGGGGTACAAGTGTATTTTTTGATAATGGTCTCGGGTTCGATTCCCCCGTATGGAAACGAGGGGGGTTTGGTACTCGAATAGTCAGTGACGTAGTTACGGTTCAAGCAGTAAAAAAAATACGGTTTCAAGTGTGAGCAGTTTTACCACTCTTCTTTTCACGCAAATGTGAGTCAGCATACCCAACTGTTCGTGCCGAAATTTATCAAATAGGGTCTATGTTATCAACTACAGTGGTTTAAATAAAATATTTAGTTTCTAAGAGAGGCAAAAAAATTGCTCGTTTCTTATTACCGGTCGGAACAAGATGCATATTTATTTACACTAATAGGAAATTTATGAGTAAAGTATAATGTTGATAAAATGTACCCGAATTTGTGGGAAAGTGGAGCAGAAGAAGAAACCATTTATTAGTAAAATTCATGCTTGCTACTGTTGACACGGATTCCAGCTCCAAACTCCCTTCACTGGCAAATTGTATTAGATGAGCTTGACGTTTATTCAGCATACCCATCTGTTCGGGACGAAATTTATCAAATAGGGTCTATGTTATCAACCAGCTATATCATACTTTTTTGGATGATAATAGTTGCATTTTCAGCCGTACAGGGAATTGACGCCTGGACACATGGATCTGTGGACAGACATGCTAATGCCTCACAGTGTGCCGAGTTCTCGTCCCTTATTTTTGGGACTGCGCGGTTTGCCCGTTCCCCCTCCCCCTTCTTGTCTTGCGCGGGTGGCTGCGTGCGGCCTCGTCGCGCCTGGCTCGTCGGGTTTCGTGGCTTGTCCAGCCACTCTGGTTTAGGATTCACGCCTATGAGGGCCGATTGTTCACGAGCCGTTGGCTCTCGGTTCTAGGCTCGTTGAGAGCGAGTTGGAGTGACTGCGATGTTGTAACTTGCGGGAATGGGGGATGGGGTTTCCTTCTATATAAAGTTGTGTAACCGACTCCAACCAAGGCGTAGAGTTAGAGTTCCGAATAAAGACTTGTGTGACAACATCCTGAGTAACTTTCTTCATACAACCCCTTCATAGCGACTTGTTGTACCGCGCCCCAGGTTGGGCGCGCGAACCCCTAATATCAACACTGGTGAAAACGGGGGCTGACACACCGTCTCCCGTAGCATTGAATGGGTCCACGAGAGGTGTGGGCGCAACAGACAGGTGATTCCTTAGCCGTCTTAACCATTGATGCTAGCCACTCGACATAGATTAAATCACAGCTCTATTAACCGGAAAATACCAGTCTCAAACCTCCCTTCACACCGAGAGAGATAGTTATACATTCTCTTACAAGCATGCAGCATTTTTGTCAGGGGGGACAAGCGCACCCGACAATATGGCGCGCTTTTACAATTTGAAATATGATCATGAGTATATTTATAAACAACTGCCGCTAAGGTTTGTTGAAACGTCTAAATTTCCTCTATGAGGGAATTGACCGCAGCTGAACTCCAGAAGAGAGAGAGGTTTACCCATTTAAGATACAATCTCTACCACCTGTACTAAGTAAGAATGTCACTCTACTAATTTAAAAGTATTGCCTCCATAGTGCTGATATATTCTCAGAAATATAGTAAACCTGAAGATTGGAATCTTGCACTGGCTAGTCGATATTAGATGTGGAATTTAATGTACCCGCATTTGGATGAAAAGGAGAGTAGTAAACTGCTCACACTTGAAACCATCATTTATTTAATCATTGAACCGTACTAAGTCACTGGCTGTTCTATATATTGCGAAGGTATAAGGGGATACTAATTATCAGAGATCCGGAACTCCACTTAACGAACACTTCTAAATAATTGTATACAGTCTAAATGAACTTAGTATATATATGACTTAACTTTTACTTTACATATATAGTCTAACTCCTCTTCTTTTCACCTCTTTTTTATTACAATAAATGTAATATTAATATATTAAATACCTGGTGGTATTATGACAATTTTACTACCACATAGCGTATAGCCCGTACGGGTAGTAAGAAGCGGTGCTAAATATTATTATTACTAATTGGTGACCTGTCGGTCTAGGGGTAAGGTGTCAGATTTCTAAGCTGGCAGCCGGGGTTCAATCCTTGGTCCCGGCACAGATTTATCTGATTACCAAACCCTTCCTTCACCTCTGACAAGACATCTTGTGAATGTGGGGAATGCCAGGCCTCCACCGTGGTTCAGATTCCACGTTAAACTGTAGGTCCTCCATTTTATCTCACAATCACCCTACCATTACACATTAGCGTAAGTGCGTATAACCCGAACGGGTAGTAAGACGCGGTTTTAATAATATTACTAATTAATTTTAAATATATCTTAGCTGTACGACAAAACCTTTTTTTAAATGGGGGGAGCTGTTCGATTTGGCAATTAATATTATATTTGTTCTGGTGGGAAAACAACTCGTATATCTAGAGGTAAGGTGTCAGACTTCTATGCTGGCGGCCGGGGTTCAATCCTCGGTCCCGGAATAGATTTATCTGATTATCAAACCCTTCCTTCACCTCTGACAAGACATCTTGTGAATGTGGCGGGGAATGCCAGGCCTCCACCGTGGTTTGGATTCCACGTTAAACTGTAGGTCCTCCATTTCATCTCACAATCGCCCAACCATTACACATTAGCGTAAGTGCGTATAACCCAAACGGGTAGTAAGACGCAGTGCTAATAATATTGCTAATTAATTTTAAATATATCTTAGCTGTACAACAAAACCGTTTTTTTTAAACAGGGGGGGAGCTGTTCGATTTGGCAATTAATATTATATTTGTTCAGGTGAGAAAACAACTCGTATAGCTAGCTAGCTAGCTAGCTAGCTAGCTGGTGATTACATTTAAATTCGATATTTTACAAAACGTGCCTAACTATTAGATCCCAAATGATTTTCTTTGTATCGCTGGAACTCTTTTACATTATCAATAATAGAGTTTATTTATTTACCTTTAATAAAATAATTTAAGCGTAGTTTACTTGCAACAGAATATAGAAAGTTTTTGGAAGTGAGCCTGCATTTGCGTAGAGGGAAAGTGGAAAACAAAGCTAGTTTACGTATCTGCGAGTCCTAGAAAGCCTGTACGAGCGCTGTTAATATCGCGAGGGTATTTGTTAAACAAATGTGCGTTTTTTAAAATTTCAATTGTACCGAGCCAATATTTAACACAATAAGTGCGGCTGAAAACTAATATTACACAAGAATTGGTGAGACCTTCCGTATTTTTCCGATTCTACTTTCGATGTAAATTAGAAAGGAGGGCGTTGGTTCTCTGGTGAAAGGGGATTTTGGTTCATATATATAGGGATGAGTTTCAAGCAACCTCCCTGCCTTCTTCTTCGTCAAGTGGAATAAACAAGTTACGGATCGCCTGATTAATCAAGACAATGGAAAATTCATCATCATCCACACAAGGTATTTCAATTCTCTTCTGTTACTTAGCTTAAAAAGTGTTTGATTTTTAATTTTAAATTGTAAGTGTATTTGCAAGGGTTAAATTTGTTAAATTTTGTTCTAAAAGCTAGCATTTGCTTAATCTATTCATGATTCATGTTTGAGTCAAAATTTTGATCTAATCGGCTATCGGACATTATAGGGCTGATTCAACTATTTAATTTTAAGTTGGCTGTTTATATTCTAGGGTTAAATTTGCACCTGCTCTAAACGACTCCTTTTAAAAAAAATCCACCAATAAAGGCTAGGTGCTTAATATATGCATAAACCATGTTTGAGCTAACCGTTTATCCGACATTATCTGGTTGATTAATGTGTTAGATTAGAAGAGCTTGATTTAAATGCGTATGCGCTAGTATATTATGGTACCGAGTGCCGCTATATGTTTAAAGTGTTAGGTTAGCGATGCGTAAGTGGGTATAATCAGGATTGCAAGTAGGACGGCTTGCTAATAACACATCATATTATTTGTAAATAACCCCCAACCCGGCCCTCCGCAGCAATTAGTCAACCATGACGCTATCAGTAAACCACAAGCAAGCTATTGGACCCTCCACAAAACACACCGCCTTGATCCTACTATAAGGAACCGCTCCAATAGACCCGTGTGTGTCGTCAGGCCACAGCCAAGGGGGGGGGGTGATTACATAGTGTTGATAATAATTGACTGCCCTAAACCGTAGGTTTTTAAAATGCGGGTCCACGCTCCCTTCAAGATAAAGCATTTAGGGATATGTGTGCCTAAAATTCGAACTTCTTGTTTAATTTCTTGCCTGCACTTTAAATATATATATATATATATATATACATGAACGTTACTTATTTTTCTCTATCAGGAGTCTCTGGTTTGATGAAAAAACCACTAACTATTATGTGTACCTAAAATCCAAACTTTCTTAGTGTATGTATTTATAATAGCTGTCTTTATAAGTTATTTAAATATAAATGGTACGGTGCACCGCAAAGTAAAACCTAACTTAATTGTTTAGAGGGGTCCTGGTGGAGCGCCGACAGGCTAGCGGCGGTGCAACAGGCCGCCAAAATAGCCCAGAGTAGGGAAAGTTTGAGGCTGGCTGATAACCTCGTGGCGGCTATGGTCGCCTGTCTGGCTGACGTCGTCTGCCGGCAGCGTTCAAGGGAGCAGCTGCCGCCTGGCACTGATGTTCCCCCGTCTACCCGAATCCCACGGGCACTCTTGAGCATGCACGGCCGGGACACTCAGGACATAGAAGCGCTTCCGTCACAACTCCCTCCAGCTTCTCCAGACGGCTCCTTGCAGGGCACGCCGAACTTAAGGGGGCCTCTGGACGCACTACCTCAAGCGGCTCCAGGTACCTCTGGGGCACTCAATACTAATATTCGTGTGGAATCTTCGGGGGTTCGGATAGGTCGCACTATTTCAAGATCCTCAACAATAGACTTAACAACCTCTTTGCCATGTTCTGATTCAGAGATTGATATAGACTCAGTGATGCGTAAAATGCTGCCGCATTATTTTGACTTAAATATATATAACGAGTAAACGGTGCACTATTTTTTTTTCAAAAACTGTTTTAAATTCTTTATTTTAATAGCCATGTAAATATAAAGTGAAACAATGTGATAAATTATTATTTTGAAAATTTAAATATATTATAATAAGTTGATTCAATGTTTATATTTACAAAGTGTTTATTGTGAAGAGCACAATGCGACCTATCCGAACCACTATTTCACGATCCTTAACAATAGACATAGCAACCCCTTCTTCATGGGCTGATTCAGAGATTAGATATAGACACAGTGATGCGTAAAATGCTGCCATATTATTTTGACTTAAATATATATAAGGAGTAAACGGTGCACTATTTTTTTTAAAAACTGTTTTAAATTCTTTATTTTAATATCCATGTAAATATAAAGTGAAACAGTGTGATAAATTGTTTTTAAGCTTAAATATATTAGAACATTTTGGTTTAGAGTTTATATTTGCAAAGTGTTTATCGGGATCAACAAAATGTAGTGTTTTTTAAAATTAGATATTTTACAAAGTGTTATAGTAGATTTTGCAAATTTACACATAATTTATTAGATCAATTTGATTTAAAGTTCATATTTACAAAGTGTTTATTGGGTTCAACAAAATGATGTTTTTTTAAATTAGATATTTTACAACCTGTTCTAGAGATCTTGCTAACTTACGTATAGTTTATTAGATCAAGTTGATTTAAATTTTATATTTGAAAAGTGTTTATCGGGATCAACAAAATGTAGTGTTTTTTAAAATTAGATATTTTACAAAGTGTTCTAGAGATTTTGCAAATTTACACATAATTTATTAGATCAATTTGATTTAAAGTTCATATTTACAAAGTGTTTATTGGGTTCAACAAAATGCCTTGTTTTTTTAAAAAAAATTAGATATGTGTGAATAAATATTATAAAACTGCTATGTTTGTGTTTTAATGGATACTTCCTCTCTCTCTCGCCTATCCTAGAAGCGAGTCTCAAACATTATGGATAAGTTGAAACATTCAGCTCTCTTTGGGAGGAAATCTAAAGTCACGATAATGTTGCCATCTCCGGCATATTCTAGGGAAGTTTCTGTAAAAGTACTTAAGTGGTGGCACTGTCTGTATGATTGGCTGGAGTTTGAACACAGAAGCTATTTATTTTCAAATAATGAAAGGACAAGGAAGTGAACCCCATGCATTAGAGCGGAGAGTTAGACCGGGAAGCACCTTACGGGAATCCTCTCTCCCAGCAAAACATCATGACATGGGGTAATATAGGGTTTAGAACTCCTGACGTGTGTATCTAGCAAACAAAAAAATAGTGTAAGATCATCTCTTTACTTCAATTGGTGAACTAGTTATGCACAAAGCCCATTCCCCCTTAAACTAGTATTTTAAGCCATGCAAGGAATCAAACCCCGTACCCTTAGCTCAGTAGGTAGACACGCTCCCGACTGATATAAGGAATCAGACCCAAATATTCTGAAATTATTTATTATATAAACACACATCTTATAAATTAACTTAAACCTGAACCGGTACACACCCAGCCTCCCGGCTTTTAATTAATTATTGTGAAGGGGGGAAACCCACATTTCAACAATGATTAATTTTTCGGTCATGTCGGGAATTTGAACCAGGGCCCTTAACTAAGGTGTCAGAATATTTTATATATACTTTTATGAATTTTGTACTCATGTTTCCAAATTCATTGATCAGAATAATCTCTTAGGGAGTCCAGTATACAACAACAACTGAGTAGCTCTGTATTCAAAGCTAATGACTCTTGGATCCATACATAATTCACTTGTTTATATTTTTAGGATCAAGGTAGTTTGTATATAAATAAGCATGAACCAACATGTCAGGGTTGGTGGGCTGTAGTAGGGAGGTCCGGGGCAGGCGGAGGGGGCAGGAGGAGGGGCCATTTATAGCAGCCAATCAGAGGAAAGTAGGTCGGGGGTGGGAGAAGGAGGAGGGGGCTATTTATAGCAGCCAATCAGAGGAAAGTAGGTCAGGGGGTGGGGGAAGGAGGAGGGGGAATAACGGTAAAAATCATAATACTATCTCGAGGTATGACGTAGTGAGGCGGTAGGGCCAGAGGGCTACTTACAATTAATTAATATTGATCTATATTGAAATGAGAAATACACTGCCACAGTAAAACGACATCCAATATTTAACTATGTAGGTAGGCATAGGGTGACCTGGCGGTCTAGGGGTAAGGTGTCGGACTTCTATGCTGGCGGCCGGGATTCAATCCCAGGTCCCGGCACAGATTTATCTGATTACCAAACCCTTCCTTCACCTCTGACAAGACATCTTGTGAATGTGAGGAATGCCAGGCCTCCACCGTGGTTCGGATTCCACGTTAAACTGTAGGTCCTTCATTTCATCTCACAATCACCCTATCATTACACATTAACGTAAGTGCGTATAACCCGAACGGGTAGTAAGACGCGGTGCTAATAATAATAATAATAATAATAAAGGTAGGCATATATTTCCGTTTTTAATGACACGTATTTTCCTAAAGGTTTTCTGTAAACCGATATGTTTGATTATGAATGTTAGGATTAGTATGAATTTTGTAAACCAATGTATTTGGTTAGTAATGTTAGGTTTTTATGCATTTTGTAAACTGATGTGTGGTCAAGAATGTTAAGATCTATATGCATTTTTTGAATGAGCTATTGACACCTTGCCAAACCTATTCTTTTGCACATTTCGTAAAAAAATAAAGATCCTTATGTAGAAGATTTGTTTGTGCATATTTTAAGTATTTTACATATTTTAAGAATATTACTACACTTCAAGTTTTTATTTTTTTTACAACAAATAATAAAATAAAATTAATATTCGTAATATTTATTTTATTTTGACACTTTTTTTCATACTTTAACATTGTTGTTTCACATTGCTTTCATTCTTATAAAAATACTGGACTGTAATATTCCCCAGTCACCTCTTGTGAAGTAAAAAGGAGTTTCATCCTAAAAAAAATGTTGCTACAGAAGAGGAAAAATAAGGAACCAGAAAATCTGAAAAATTCTTTGTATTACATTTTCATTAAAAAATTATGAGAATGTTAAGAATTATTTTTATTATTATTTAATTCATATAAAAATTTATGTTTCAATGTAAAATGTTTTGTAACACACACTGTTCATTAAATTGGCAGAAACAACCAGATATTCTACACTTTAATGTAAAGCCCTTTTTATGACTTGGAAGCTTTTAGCTCGGCACACAGGGTACAACTCATCTATTCTTCTAAGCAGCCACCTGAGTAGAGGAATATTGTCTTCCTTTAACAAGACTAACTGTCCCTCTTGTAAGTTGAAATTATTTGTAGTCCACTTTTGTCGCTGTTGGAGAGTGTGAATATATTCCCTTGACCATCTTTGCCAAAAGTGCTTGCTGTATCAACTGTCCCAGCGATTCAACCTTTTGGTTGGTAGCTCCGTTACGATCTCCTCGGGTGGTCAGGTGAGAGAATGACCCACTATGAAATGTCCTGGTGTCAACGGATCAAGGTCATTCGGATCCACAGAACGAGCACAGAGAGGCCTGGTGTTTAGCACTGCTTCAATTTAAATGAAGAGTGTGGAGAGCTTTTCAAATTTGTCTGATCACCCAACACTCGTTTTAGGTGAGTTTTTGCCGACTTGATACCAGCCTCCCATAGTCCACCAAAATGTAGAAATGAAGGTGGGTTGAAATTCCAAATTATGCCTTGGACAGACAGGTTTATCTGTTACAACTTTGGTTTCGGAAGGGAATTCTAGAAGCCTCTGTAGTTCTGAAAAATGGCGCTTGGCCCCTACAAGGTTTGCGCCAAAATCACTATGAATGTCTGAACACATAACCCAACGGGAAATAATCCGAAGAACGGCTTCAAGAAAGGCCCTTGTGCTTAGGTCTGATACCACCTCAAGGTGCAATACCTTAGTTGCCAAGCACACAAACTAACATAAATAATCCTTGAGCACCTTATAATTCCTTAACTCAGATGATTTTATCAGGAAGGGTTCTTCATAATCCACTCCAACTAGAACAAATGGTCTTGATTGCTGCACACATATTGCTGGGAGGTCCCACATAAATGCTTGGAAAGCAGGTGCCTTAAATAGAAAAATCTCATTAACTAGAATATTTGGATCTTTATAACATTACGTGCCGAGAAAATCCAATACTGGCCTTGAATGGGTGAGTGAGTTGTTCGAAGTCCAGCATTAAAGTGAGATATGTGATAGTGATCAACAATTATATCGGTGATGTGACTATTTTTCGGCAACAGGAGGAATGCTTTGTGTCATACTGCAGTGAAGAGTGTCGAAAGAAACCTCCTACCATAAGTAGACCCTCCTGGTCGAGAAACAATGGGTTTAAGCCCCTTACGCGAGGTGAACATTCCCTGCCCTTCTTCATTTCTTTGGGTTCTGACCCAAACGCCTGTTGTTGAACTTATTTGATACATAGTATTTGGGCCGTCTTGAGCTCCTTGGACAAAAATATGCCTTTTAAACGATATTGCTTCTTAATTTTGGAGTTCTGAATAAACCGTAGTAAAAATGCAATGACTCGTTGCAACTTTATCCACGATGAGAAGTGTTTGAGCAGATCAGCCCACCAAGTATTCGCTTCTGCTGCTAGACTGGTAACCTCTATTAACTTTAATTCAGGTAACTCTACATGGCAACTCACATTGGGGAGCTTAGGCCAACTACTACTCGGTTGTTTCAGCCACTATGGTCCTGTCCACCAGATGCGGCAGTTTGTCAACTCTTTGGGATGTAGGCACCTAGATGCACAGTCAGCCAGATTTGAATGAGTTGGTGGCTAGGAGCTAAGCCCCACAAAGCTCAAGCCTAGGAATAGATAAACTCTTGACCGAAGCTACTCTTTACTTGGCGATGAGGTTGTGCACTTTAATTTCTCTACTACATGTGGTAGTTTGAAGATAGACCAAGGCTGAATATCCCTTGATAGATGCATTACAAAATCCATGGAGTTGACAATAAATAGCATCACTGGTTGATATGAATCTGATGAGCTTGACATATGTAAGACCATGAAAGTTTGAGCGAAATCTTTTCCACGCTTGTCCAAACTCTGGTGGAAGTATTTGATCCCAATCAAGTCTTAGGGTCCACAAAGTCTTCATGAACACCTTAGCCCAGAACAACACATGATCAAATATCCTTGCAATATTTGAGAGAGCTGCCCTATTTGTTACTGTAATCTTAAAGGGATATACATTATAAAATAATGAATCTGATGTGGGGTCCCATTTCAGCCCTACTATCTTAATTACTTGATCTCCATCCTCTTCAAACATGAAGGGAACTTCACGGTGTTCATTTGGTATCCTCTTTAATACTTCAGTGTAGTTGCTAGACCATTTACTAAGTTGGAAGCCTCCTAGGCTCAGCAATTCTTTAAACTCGGTTTATAAACTGAGAATAGATTCCACTAAATCAGCACCAGTGACTATGTCTTCAACAAAAATGTTCCTACAAAGGACCAGCAGGGCTATTATGACCATTCGACACAAAGTTAGTTGCTATCTCTAGTTGATTCCCTTTCGAGGAAAAGATAGCGTTTGGGTTATTATGACCACCACCACTTTGTATCGTCCGCTAGTTTCAGCTTCAACTTTGCTTCTAGCGTCAACGTACATAATAAAATCAGTTTGAGTCAATTCCAAATAATATAACCTTTAAGAAGTTAGAGGCAGGGATTTATATATTATACTGGATGGACATAAACATACGAATTGCCAAGGTCCAAAGTGTGACGCTCAAGTTTATCGTCTGCTACAGTGTGGGGGGAAAAATTTAACGGTTCATTTCAATGTTCTTATGCGAAAACATGCCTCTGATGAATAAAAGTGTTATTATTTGAAAATAGTGAAGTATTACAGCACATTTGCCTGAAGAATAATTTACATTAAAGGATATAAAATTCAGTTGTACAGGTAATACTGTACTAATACGAATACAATGTTTAATATATTAAAATATATAGTTATCCTCCATGTTGTTTACAGTCTGTTGAGGGTACACTTATATTTAAAGTTGGCTATTAGCTAGTATGTTGGTTTCAGAAACCATATTTTATTTATTATATTGAAGGTTCGATAAATAATGAATAAAGTATCTTAAAATTGGATTACATTTGTTTGAATGTCAAACATTGTGTAGTTGCCATACGTTCTTACGACCACTTATGTTATAGGCTTGTAAAAGTATTATTGTATTACAATTTTTTTTTTAAGTTGGCTCATTACATTATTATTACATCTGTTTGAATGACATACCTACTTTGTGTAGACGTCTTAATAATAATAATAATATTTAGCACCACGTCTTACTACCCGTTCGGGTTATACGCTAGTGTAGACGTCTTACGTTCAAACGATAAATTAGGTTATAGGCTTGTAGGAATTAAGGTATCTAATAAACTATGATTTTAGTAAGAAACCAAATCTGTAAGGATTTATCTCGTACCAGAATACTATCATATATTAGTATCCTGGTAGGATAAATGCCCATTTAAAATGGACGTAGAAATTCCCTTTTTGAAGGCATTTTATCCTACTAAAATACTACTATAGGGTAGGTTTCTGGTACAAGATAAGGCCTTACAAACGAGCTTCCTTCAAAAATTATTATTATTATTAACACCACGTCTTACTACCCGTTCGGTTTACATGCACTTACGCTAATGTGTAATGGTAGGATGATTGTGAGACGAAATGGAAGTCCTACGGTTTAACGTGGAATCCGAACCACGGTGTTGGCCTGGCATTCCCCCACATTCAGAAGTTGTGATTAATACACGTCTTGTCAGAGGTGAAGGAGGGACCGTGCCGGGACCGAGGATTGAACCCGGGACCCCCAGCACAGAAGTCTGATACCTTACACCTAGACTTCCAGGTCATCTTTCCTTCTAAAATCATCGTATATATTAGCCTACATTAACTTATTTAATGAAAAAACTCATCAGTTTCGAACTTTGTTATGTTCTTCAAAGCTAATAAACACAATTATTTCATTAAACTATTCAGACATTGATTTGTCTCATATATTCAATCACTTTAATAAACGATGTCAAAATGCCACATTGCCTTGTATGGGTGTATGAGAGAAAGAGATATCTGAAAGTTTCCTCTTCTCCTACATGGGTTCGAAAATTTCTGCTAAAAATGTCCAGCCAGTTATATAATAGAGATCAATGGTTAGAGGCTAGAAATTAGGTAAATTTATTTCAAGAATGTTGGTATTCATGACTGAACATTATTCATATTATGTTAATATTTTCCCAAACAGCTGATCACAAGTTACAATATTTGTAAGAAAGATTTAACCTAGCTTAATTTAGAAATCTCTTGCATAATTATGTTTGCCTACGGTTTGAAATTAAAAAATACTAGGCCTACATTATTCAATACACACAACATATTTTAGTCAAAAATTCATCATGTGAAATACGCATTCAAAATAGTAATGTCACACGGGAAAATGAATTAGTATAAGAAGTTGGCCAATAATATGTATCCTTTACGACCCAATGTTTTATTCTTCGTATAGGCCGATTTATGTTGATACTGGAACAAGTGTGTCATATTCTATTTTATAAAAATAGTTTCAACAGTTTATTATGTAGATTTATCTTTATATTTAGGTCTATTTTAATTTTAAATAACTTTATTTTACAACTAAAAAATATATGCCTTAAAAAACTTTGTCTCTAAAACAATATTCTTCGAACAGTAAATTAATATTTTGTATTTTTGCTTTGTTAGTTGGGCTATTTTAAAACCGTTCTCGATTTTGTCAACTCAAAGAGTGAACGTTTGAATATATAGGTGTTTTAAATTTTATTTTGTTTGATTGATTTGAGTTTAGATAAAGAAAATCTCCTATTTATGCGGTACTCAAATTGAACATACATAGGCCTACTATGTGCTAATTTTGTTAATTTACAGTGTCTAAAATGTTCTCACGTTCAAGATTGAATCAAATATGTTGTGTGAAGATCTTAGCAAATAAAACTAGTTATTTAAAGTTGACGAACGCGTTCAAGAACTCCCAAAAATAGTGTTTACACTGAATATTTTCGACAACTTAATGTTAAAACAATGGGCATTTACACCAGTCGGCCTACTGAGTTAACAATAAAGTAAACGAGAAGGTGGTTTGGATGGTTAAAAATAATAAAATGCATATTTTATTTAAAGGGAATTCTTGAGACTTTAGTTAAGTGATAAAGAATATAAAGATAATATATTTCTTTATAATGAGTTGTTTGCAATTTATTCACTTCAGGATAACTAGTTCCAACCATTAATTATCGGTTTCAGATAAATTTAGTAAACCTTTTATGATTAAAAAGCCTAGGCCTAAGCCAAACAGCATGTAAACATTAAGCTAGGGCCTATTTTGGTTATTTCCAGTCTTGGTTGCAATATTTCATAGGCCTACAACTCACATTAATGTGGAAAGTAATCACTAGTGTATGTACGATTATGTTTAAATAAGATTACATTATTAAAGTTTTGTTGTGGGGTCTTAAATAGATTAGGCCTCCCTTTTGATTATCTGTTCAACTGGTCTATCCATGTGTTTTACCCTTATAAGGTGTACTTAGATGATAAAGGTTGAATTGTAGAATTTGGATTTGTGTAGAGGGAGAGTGGGAAAGCCTTTAGAAAAATAAAACCACTCATCACACCCAGCTAAAATTCAAATCCCAACCTCCCCCCCATTGGCAAATTAGACCAAATAGTCCAACGTATTGGTCATGTTGCCACAAGATGTGGGTCATCATACTACTAACACCCCAAATATGTTGAAACCTAGCTAACCTTCACATACCGTATTATAAACCTACACACAGTCTTAATATTGGAATGTCCCAATTATCAGTGTGTTGATGGTGAATAATAATAATAATACATTTTGATAGTCTTATGTTTCAAAGAAAATATTCTTTTAACATTCAGTGTAAGCCCCTCCTCCCCCTTCTTGGCCTACGTTATGGTATAGGCCTATTTAAAGTTAGATTATGGGAAAAACACACAAACACGGTTTGAAATTATTATATTGAGATAACGAGATGGCAAGTTTGATTCAGGTAACACAAAACGCCTATTAAATTACAAAATCTAGCAAACATAACCTCGTAACGCAAACCAAAGTAGAAGTAAAATGTCTGCGCAACTTAGCGTCACTCTACTAGGAAAATATTTGCGCTCGCACGGACTTTGCTTTCCCAAAGTGGTCGACCATAGTAACTTTTGACGCAAAGTCTAGCGTCTCTCTGCTAACAGTCGCAAATTCATTTTTAGTCGTGGTCATAATAGCCCTGCTGGGCAGCACGAGGGAAACGAAGTTCTTCATCAGAAGCGAGATGACGCACGGATCGCATTGCTAATTAAGGATTTGAAGATAAATCATAAGTCACAGTATTCAATTGATATTCTTGACTCTGTTGATCAGAGGATTCGCGTCCCACTATTACCTGGTAATGTCGGTCATCTGGAGTGACAAGTATTTGTCTATACATCTTGCATATATTAGTGGTGAGCACAATGGGATGAAATTCAATATTCATAACAATTTCTACAGTTTCCCTTTGTAGTTTGGGACCATTCAATAATGTATCATTCAGTGACTGACCCGATGATGTTGCTGCAGAAGCTTCAAATACCACTCTCAGTTTGGTGGTTGAACTAGATTCCTTGGATGCACAATGATGTGGGATATAGTATTTAATGTCCTGGATCATTGATGGTTCAATGCATTGCATGTTACCGAGCTCTTCATATTTCTTTATGAAGGGCACATACTGCTCCTTCAGTTGTGGGTAACGAGCTAGGTGGAGTTCCAGCTGAGTGAGACTCTTGACTGCTTGTTGAAGTGACTCTCCCAACTCTGGTTGTGCATCCTTGAAAGGTAGTCAAACAATGTATCTACCCTCATTGTCACGAGTGTGTGTTGTCACATAGTATGCCTCACATATAGCTTCATTAGGGTCAATGTGTTTAGTCACGAATAATTCTTCCACCTCTCAGAAGCGTCGCAAAACACTGCCAAGCGATGGTTTAGCAGCAACAAAGAAAGATGAGACACTAGCAGTGATAAGTGGTTGTGGTCCTACTCGACCAATTATGGTCCAGCCAAAGATGCTAGGCAATTCTGAGGGACGATTAGATGATGTTGAATACCGCACACCATCAAAGACCTCAGGGTACACAGCTGCACCTAAAATAATCTCAATCGGCCCTGGTACATAAAAATGATGATGAGCCTGTTTTAAGATGATCAAACTACTGGATCATATCGTTAAAAGGCATGAATGATGGCATTCCAAACGTGATTTTACCTAGAATGATGGCCTCAGTGATCATCTGAGGCCCATTAACACCACGCGGTTTCACCTCACATATCACAACCCCCTTGTTGGTTTGCACAGTTGACTGAGAGATCCCTCTAATCAGAATTTTCAAATTGCGACGTGGCAGAGACATCCGGTGAGCACATTCTTCAGTAGCAAATGATGATTGTGAGGCACAATCTATCAACACTCAAACCTTCTAATAGGCACCGCACCCATCCTTAACCTGCACCACAACGGTACCCGACTGGACTGTAGTAAAGCTCACAGAACTGGTGGTAAGTGATTTGATGTGTTCACCTCGTGTAACAATGCCTTCATGACCTGCTGAATGAGCCTGATGGGTAGCATCACCTTGCATAGACCTATTGTCTCTATGGGTATGATCAGTGCGAGAGCTGGTAAAACGTTGGTTTGAGCTAGACGATCCTTGACCACAAGTGTTAGTAATGCCTTGACTACTTGACCCTATGTAAAGCAATGTGTGATGATTTTGTTTGCAATGTGGACACTTGAACTTGTAGTAACACTCCCTTACACAACACAAACTATTTGACTTTAGCTAATCTCAGCGTTGTATCGGTGTCTTGCTCGTGACCACTGGACACTTAAAAATAGTATGGTTAGCTTGACACACAGTGCAGTGACCCTGATTTGAGTAGACATAAAATTATCTTCTCACTCTAAAAGGTGATTTCAGTCTTCCTTCCATCCTCCTGTTGGTTGCTATATGTCTAGTACTCGCGCTAGTTGTCAGTGCTATACCTTTATTTGTAAATGACAGTGCCTTGCATTAATTTTCAAAAAATTTCATCCAAAAGTTGAACAAAGCTTGGGGGTTTGGTAGCAGTGTGCGCAAGCTCAAACATCAGCCGTGTTTCTCAGTGAGGAATAGTGATGGAGGGTATAGCGGGAGATGAAGCTAATTTGAAAGTAGTTAATGCTAAGTCTAGTTTTTCTTTATTAGAAAGGATTTGTGGAGTTTTAATATTGTTCTTTTAGTTTTTGTTTTACATTAACGACTTATTAGTTATTGGGATTTTATATCATTATTATACATCAAATAATCCCAAAAGTCAGAAGTGTAATTTCACCATTTCAAGATGATTTAGAATGAAAAGGTAAAATAAAATATATTTTCAAATAATTTACTTAATCAGTGGCGCAACCAGCCATTTAATTTGGAGGGGGAGGGGGGGAGGTTCAATCAAGGCTGTAGCAAGAATGACATTTTGATAGAGAGAGTGGACTTGGGGTTGCACAGCTCCCTAACCCCTAAAGGTCGAGAACATTTTACGAATAATAAATGCTTTAGATTAGTTTTACAGTAATTAAGAGATTTAAACAAGGCCGTAGCCATCCAGTAATTTCAGGGGTGGGGGGTTCGGTGGGCACAGCTCCCAATTGCCGAAGGCTAGAAAAAAAATTCTAAGTGATAATCAGTTCTAGAAGCTATCTGAAGTGTTTTTTTTATGGCAACATAGCCCCCTAACTGCCGAAGGCTAGGAAAAATTTATATATTTAAACACCTCTAGAAGCTATCTGAAATGTTTTTTATGGCAACATAACCCCCTAACTGCACACCTTAGCTCCCGGAGCTTAGAACCAATTCTAAATATTAAACACATCTATAAGCTCGCTAAAGTGTTTTTTTATAGTAACATAGCTCCCTAACTGCCGAAAGCTTAGAAAAATTCTAAATATAAATACCTCTAGAAGCTATCTGAAGTGTTCTACCTATTGCAATATAACACCATAACTACCGAAGACTAGAAAAGACTATGGTTACTGAAGTGCTTTTTACGGTTACACAGCCCCCTAATAAATGGTATCGAAGCTATTATTTGTGTTTTTCCCAATTGTTAATTTTGTGTGTAACGGTAAACCTTTTGAATATTAGGTTTACGTCAGAAGTCTGGTCTTTAAATGTAACCTATACATTCGACACATCTTCAATATTAAATATTTTAGTTATATTTCATATTATTTAAATTTCTATTAAAACTATTTGTGGTAATGGGTAAGGGGTTCATATACCCTGTTTTACCCTCTCACCTTTGGGTGCACCACTTCTTACAGCAAAATATGTGTGTAAATATCTTAGCAATAAACCAATGACGTAGTGATAGAGTATTAATAGTCCGAGATAATCTCCTCTATGTTAGTAAGAGTTTATGCATCTAAATAAATTCTGAAAATGGGAGACTCGTATGTTTCCAAGCAGCATTGTGTGAGATAAGTTAGGCTTTAAGAAATAGTTTTCATTGCAACTTGAGTTGGACAATCCATCTGATTCCCTCTCACCAATATCTGATGGACGCTTGATCCATGTACCACTTTATTTTACTCTTATTATGTTTTTTTGCTTTGAGTATTGCTAGCTATGTGCTTTTAATTACACTAGACTAATTGAATAGGATCTGTCTCTCGTATGCATTCAGAAATGTGTCCATCCCACTCTTAGCCCCAACCTTAATATTTACTTAACCTTTGTGGTCTGCTGGTCAGAACTTCTGGCTATGTACCCAGAGGACTCGAGCTTGATTCCCAGCGCTTCCAGATTTTCTGAGAAGTATTTCCAGATTATCTGAGAAACAATGGTTCTGCAACGGGTTAGACTCAGGCTTGTGGGGATAAATAAGGAGCTACTCTAATAAAGTAGCAGTGGCTCCGGTATAGAAAGCAGAGTTTAATTGCCGAAGGTGTCGTTGTACTGACCATTCACAACCTCTATCTGCAAGAGTTGGCACTAATTCGCAAAACAGTTTTGTATCCACTGGGTAGGTATAGCCTGAATGTGGGCTGACACCATGGAGTTACTTTTATTACATCTTGAGCGGATGGTAATCATCGTTATGGATAAATAAAAAAGAGAGAATATTGAATAAGGGGGGGGGG
>CABFVX010002074.1:11029-59399 GCA_902151425.1 Timema shepardi | reverse complement strand
ACCTTAGTGCTCTCTATTATATTTTTTTCAAAATAAACATCTTCTCTTTCGCCATCTATTAGAATATTTGGAACTAATTATCTACTCTATTGCCATCTATTAGAATTTTTAAAACTAAATTTTTGCTTGGTTCCATTTATTTTTCTAATGTTGGTTAAAAACGGTTATTTTATTGTGGATGTGGCGGACTTCTGGGAGCTGTACTTTTAATAGAATTGTTTAGGTAACCTCACAAAAAAAAAAAGGGGTAATATTTTTCTAAATCAAAAATTTAACTTTTTAAAACCATAATTGTATTTACTGAATTTACTTAAAGATTTTTATTTTGATGAACTTAAATCTGTGACTAATACAAAATATAAATAACCTAAGGACTCTAGGTACTTACTGCATTAAGAGTTGTTTTAAGATAAGAAATGTTGGACTTTATAGATGATTTCAAGTGTTATAACTGAATTATTTTATTGAAATAATTTTTGTAATATTACAGTACCGGTATAAGCGGATTGTTTGATTATTAAGTTCTTGTGTTAATGTTTTTTACTGGTTTCAAGTTTTCTGGTTAAGATAATGGATGTTTCTGAATAGTCCGTCTAAGGGCCCTTGGAAGCCATGTGCACTTTAAAGTTGCAATGGCGTCGGCTTAAAGGCCGGAAGTCATTTTTGATGGTGTCTGAATTCTCTTAAAGTGTACAATCGCACCCCTTATTGCGCACTTTACTAGGGGACATACGACTTGTCCTTTATCGCGCACTTTAGTAAAACTAGCTTTTTATATTCAATTAAAGTATTATATATTTTGTGAAAATCTAATAAAACATTCACATAATGTTAAATAAAACTAGTATGGTTTGTTATTTGTTTATATTCATGATGTTAAACAATTAAATCTCTTTTTATAGTGTGAACATCTTTATTTACGAGTTAAAAGATCTTTAGTAAAATTTGTTTGAGAATAATACTTTACAGATATAAATAAATTAACAACGGAAAAAAAAAAATATATATATATAAAAAATATTTTCTCTACATATGCAAAAATGTTTGACATGCTCACTGATATCCCCGCGTACATTGCGCTCCTTTTGGTGCGTTGCTGTAATTTCTTTGTTTATTCAACAGGCACTCATTCTGGTAAAATGTTTCAAAACAAGAGATGGATATGTAACTTAAGTAATTTATTTTGAAATTCCTATAGGCCTATGTATTTATCTGGCAATACTTTTACATGGCTTAAAACAACTTGATATCAATGTAAGCTAGGCCTAGTTTGTCATCTTCCCAACAATTTTAAAGTTTATAAAACTGATAGGATTGACCATTTTTGGCGCATGTTTTCCAAATATGTTTTTTAACAATAACACATAAAAAATATAGTTTAACCACATTTTACTTTTGTCTACTTTTAAGCATATTGGGTGACCTGGTGGTCTAGGGGTAAGGTGTCGGACTTCTGTGCTGGTGGTCCAGGGTTCAATCCTCGGTCCCAGCACAGATTTATCTGATTACCAAACCCTTCCTTCACCTCTGACAAGACATCTTGTGAATGTCCATTTGATCTCACAATCACCCTACCATTACACATTAGCGTAAGTGCGTATAACCCGAACGGGTAGTAAGACGTGGTGCTAATAATGAAAATACAATCCAAAAAACCATCAAAATATTTTTCTAATATGTCAAATAGTTCTTCAACACAACCTTTTTTTGTCTTCTAAATCTTGTTTTATTTATATTTATAAAGAGAAATACATCAAATGATTTTAGATGTATAAACAGATTTTTGGGAATACTCTATGTAAAGTCTTGGATCAAACTACTGGGGGGTTGAAGTCATGTTAAATAGCCCACAAAACTGTCAACTTCTATTGCCTCAACAATGAAGATAGGAGAACTTAAGGGAGCTATGACTTGCATACACTTAAAGCCTGCAATGTTGGAGTCATGGCTGGTAAAGCTTGTGTTGAAAAGAGTGGTTCATTCAAAAATGGCAAAGGGTAAGGTTCCCTATCCACAGCATCCCACAGCAAGAGTGCCGACTTTTTGAAAAACATTTCCTCCAGCGTATTACAAAAAATCCAAAAAGATAATTTATTAAGCTAAAAAATGTAGTGGTTTTTTAGTAGGAGGTTACACAGTAGGGGTGTGCGAAACTTTGAAACTTCGTCTTGGGTTCAAAACAGATGTCATCTTCGACTTTACTTCGAAAAAAATACTGACTTTGACAATTACAAAGCTTCGCCGATAAAAATATTGAAAACTAAAATTTAAATTTATGGCCAATTAATCTCATTCCGAGTTGTAAGTTACACAATACAAATTAATATTCATATGGAAAATTTTTGAATTAGTTGAACGTATATTGTGGAATTAACTTGATTTATCATATTAAAACAAAATATTACAAACAATTGCAAGTAATTTTAGTGCATACAGTTATAATTAAATAATCAGAATATAATATTTTTTTAATCATAAAACAAGTAACAAAAACTATTCTATTTGACTTGAAGAATATTTAAGATATTTGAGTTGAGTTGGCTTTGCATTAAAAAAGTGAACCTGACACACGTTTTCACCCTTTGGACTGGCCGGACTGTTGTTTCTATTTCAGATTATATGGATGGAGGTTACATTTTTACTTTGGTTTGAATATATTTTAGATTGTTGCAAAGTAAGGTCATTTTATAATCTTTGTTTGAACTTCAAGTTATGGTAACTTGAAAATGTTAAATTTAGCAAAAACTAACTTTGAGCCATACAATAAAAATTGTGGATCCATTTCCAGATCTTATTCTGTTAAAGCCATTGAACTCACTTAGATGTTGTGTTTTATTTAGTACTAGGCTAAGTTCATACACTTTTAATTGATATGTTTTTGGGCTTCACAGTGTTTTTATTCAGGATATATTTAAATCTAATGTATCTAAGACCTATCCAACTTTAGTAATCGAGACAATTATTTTCAGATTTGTTGAGGACCAAATACATAGCACATCCTGGTGACATAGCTTCTTTTGTGAGGTGGACACCCTTTTGCAAAATTGGAAGAATATTCAAAGAACCATGAAGCCAGTTAAAATATTTTTAATGTTCTTGGTGTATCGTATCATGTCTATATTCCTTGTACAGACAATGTATGTGCCTGATGAATATTGGCAATCACTTGAAGTGGCTCACAAAATTGCATTTGGGTTTGTAATTTAACTTACATGTACAATGACACATGCCCAGGAGGTTGGGGTTGGGGTTTCAATGCTAGCTCCAAGTAGCCAATGAATTCCACACACACATATTAAACTCTGCTTTGAGGGGAGAATGGTACAAATCGTGGATAGCTCATTGGCACTTCCAGCCAAGGCTCTAGGGTTTGATTCCCTTGTTCAGGTTTCATTTTTCAACAAAATGAAATATGAAGGACTCTGAATAAAGATGCGACATACACATAGGCCTATTAATACGTTTCTCACTCTTGGCTACACGTATAGCTGCATCTTATTGTAGACTAACTAAACAAGTATCTAAGGTAGATGTACCACCTGACACTTTAAGGAAAAACCTGTTTATAAATTATGGTGGAAAAGTCAAAGGATGACACTAATGGATAACCATATCATTGAATAGTCAAAGCTATGCTAAAAATCTATCAAAATTATGTGTATATTATAATGGTATTATAACATTATTGTGTTGTTGTCATACATAACTTTTGTTTGTAACAATAGTTGACAATTATTTGTGACACTTTAACTGACACTTCAAATTTCTTTACAATCTTGAAGTTATATAAGCCTACAATATTTTATTCATAAATGTAAGGGGTTACTATATTATGATAAATTAGAATTTTAGATTGACTAACATAAATATAAAGTAAAATAACTCTGGTAGGGATAAATAACTAACTACTGTAAAGCTTATATTTTTAATTATGATGCTCTCTTAAGGGTATTGAAGGATAGTTTTTTTTGCATACTACTTTTTAAAATTTAGCAAACTTAAATAATTTAAATGGTCCATACAATAAAATATTACCTGTTTCAGTGGCCACGTGGTCTAAGTAGCTACTCTCGCAGTAGACTAGGCCACAGATGGTGGGGCGATTGTATTTCGTCAGTCGGGTGTATGGATGGTGGTTTTTCCAATCTCCCTCCACTCAATGTGGGTACACTTTCTCTAAATATAACCTTTCTAACCCCCAAAACCATTTGAGTAATTAGTACATAACAGTATAATCCAAACGGGTAGTAACACGTTCGTAGCCAGCCAATAGGTCTAATGTTGACCGCACATTTGTACTAGTTTCTGACACATTATTTCACTATTAGGCCTACATGATATAGGTATCAGCTATTGGTTCTGATGGTAAAACATGGCTACTTATAGGTCGTATTAAAAACAAATTTCTTAAAAAGTTATGCAGGCTTTAAACCCTGTGGGAGCATTTTTGATTTTGATTTACCAATGCCTGACACCCCTTGTTTGAGACTACATAACTAACCTAGAGGACTCGACAACTCAAAACCAATTTGCATTAAGTTATTGAAACATAAATTCGATCCATATATCAATACATGAATTTATATATATATATGAAAGCAAAATAATATGCTAGCACCTTAATTGATTGTAGATATGGCCATCTCACATGGGAGTGGACACATGGAATCAGAAGTTTCTTTTACCCTGGATGTATTACAATATTGTATAAACTTCTGGAACTACTCAACTTGGATTATGTGTTTAGCTTGGTGAGTATTAAAAGTTTTAATAATAGAGCTACAAACCACACATTTCCAAATGTAGGATATGTCAGTCTACCTTCTCTATAGGTACAGTCCGTTGAGGTTGAAAGGTAGCAACTTATTTGCTCAGCTCTCGCAGTATGCTATGCTCCCACACATAACAGTTTGTATGGCTACGCCCAAGGTCCAAGTTAGAGCTCATAAATTATTTCTTGACTGTTGCTAAGGAGGTATGGAGGAGGAGTTTTGTCTTTTTTGCGATACCCAAATGGTTTTATTTACTAAATTAATTCTACTTTTTTGTTGACTTCCTGATAAAATCAATTATTCGTTACATACTTAGTTAATTACGATACGATACCAAATAGAAGCCCTCTGGAGGCGATTCACCTCAGCCCTTCTCTCAGGTTGAACTCAATGATCTGACTAGAGATCTGGGCCTTTAGAAAGAGGCAGCTGAATTGTTGGGCTCCATATTGAAAGAAAAAACTAATTGGCCAAAGGAACCTCTTTTTATTGATACAGGAATCGAGAAAAGGAATTTGTTAAATACTTTGAGGAAGAGGAGAACCTGGTCTATTGTTCTGATGTTCCCGGATTGATGAGCAAATTTAATATCACATACGATAAAGATGAATGGAGTGAAAAATTCGGAAGAAGTTCTGGCATTTAAAACAGAATTTCATTATCTTATTGACAATGAAAGATTATCAGGTGATCAATTAAGACAGGCTTAAATTATAAAATGCTGCCTTCAAAAACTCTAGTTTCCCGGGCTGTAGAATCAGCTCCCGACTATAAATGAAGTAAAAAAAGAGCTACAATTCTCACATGCAGTAACTCTACCGGTAGCCACAAACTAAGACTCACATTTATTGAAAAGACCAAAACACCACAAACTTTCAAAAATCTAGCTCCTACTGCTCTTCCATTATTGTATAAGAACCAAAAGAATGCATGGATGGATTCCAAATTTTCTTTCATCACTTCTATTTACAGTAATTTGGATTTGTTTCTCTGCCCTTCCCCATCCTTCTTCCCCTGTTTCCGTATTACCCAACATTCCGGCAATCCGACCACCTGTTGGTTCTGTTTAGGTCAAATTATTGAGACTACTATATATGTATAAAATATTATATGTATTATTTATATAATATAGTTACTATTTTAATGAATATTTATTATGTGTTTTATATATATATATATGTATATTAAAAATACTTATAATATATAAAACATATATTTAAAATACATTTTATATAATATATAAATTTTATTATATGCTGGAATATGTAAATTTATATAATTAATGATATTATTTAACAACGCGTTACAAACCTTATATGATGGTTGTAGGGTAGAGAATAAGGAGATTTAACTGAGGACGTTTCTTCCCATAGTGAATTGGAAGTAAGGTGGGAAACCATTATGAAAAAAACTCCTTCAATTCAAGATCTGGTTCACACATCACTGAATAACTGGACCAAATATGCATAGTGTTTTGTCCACATGACCATCAATGCAAACAACATTACAGTTGATAATAAAATATTTATATTTCCTGGAATATATTATTTATTTTGGTTTTCTGTCTACTATAAAACATAGAATATCATTTGGTCTAATCTTCAAGCAGCTATCACAAGGTTCTCTGATCTTTTAGTCCAGGGTTTTCTTTTAGAAGTACAGCCGATTAGGTTTTTTCCACAATAAGATTTCCCAGTATCTCCCAGGAAGGATGTGTGTATTACATTCTTTTTAAACCCATTCTGTTTCTTTTTGATTTAGAATCGATTATAAATTAAAGTTATTCGAGAACCAAGTCTGTTCTAACATTCTGGCATACCAATAAAGAGTTTGCTAGGTTGTGTGTGTGAGACGGTTGTGAAGGTTTGATGGGTGAAGCGTCAAGACATGGTCAAATGGCACTTGCCTTTAGTTGAGAGTTTGATAACGTTATTCTCTTACTTTGTAATACATCAGCAAAATACTGAGTTTAAAGAAAGTTGAAGACTAGCTGCATTTTAAACATAAGGGTCTATAGCAGTAATTCACAAAAAAAAATCCTTTGAAGAGTTTTGTTTAGTCAACTCAAAAATCAATCAATATCGCACATCCTACTTCGGTGGCCACATAGTCTCAGCCAGGGAAGGCAAATATTTTCCGGCGTGTGTGCCACTTAAGGACTAGCTAAATTTTGAACTAGTATAGTGTGACACCTATTCTTTACATTTTTACTAAGTATTTAAAAATAAGATCTTGTTAGATATATATGTAATGAATAATTCAAATAAATATGGAAATATTAATTAAAATGAAAAATTACTCATGAACATAGGTATCGAAATCAGGACCATTGAAATTCTATGCCAATGCTCTAACCACTGAGGCTACTCTCTTCACTCTTCAATTACCGTGTCCAGATGTAATTTTAAAATTCAATGAATATGATATTTAGATACGACTATAACTATAATTAACAAATATAATAGCTTGGCTATTTAATGCAAAATTGGATATATTTTTTAATAATGACTAAATTTTAGAGACGAAAAATTATTAAATTGTCAAAGTTAGAGTTTTGGACAATTTTCATTTGATTAACTTAAATAAAACATTGAAAGTAACACTTTAGAGGAAAAAAACTCTTATAAATGTAAAAATCAAAACTAAGATATACTTTTCCATATTTATTTGAAATGTGTTGTTGTATTTTGATATTCAGGATAGGTATATAAATTAATAAATGAATAAATAAATCGGTTTATAAATTGACTTCAACAGCCCACTAGACGATTACTAACCATCCATTTTTATAAGTTCATGGTAACATGACATTGAATGACATCACTATCAAAATATATGTAGCCTATATTTTTAGCACTGCATCTTACTACTCATTTGGATTATACGGTAATGTACTAATTACGCTAATAGTTTTTGGAATCAAGAAAGTTATATTTAGAGGAAGTGTACCAGCATTTGTGTGGAAGGAAAAGTGTAAAACCATTGTTAGAAAAATAGCCTCCGTACATCCGACTGAGATTCGAACCTCAACCTCTACATCACCGGGAGTCTAGTTTAAAGTGAAAGTAGCGCTTTAGTCCATGCGGCCACTGAAGTGGGTTGTTTAAATATTATCACTTCAAAGATTACCACTTTTAGAAAAGTTTTATTTTGAGTTAATATGTTTCATGTTGATGTGCCACCCAGTGGCACACATGTTGTAAATTTGCCATGCATGGTTTAAGGTGTTATTATTGCAGTAGACAAGAATGTCGATAACTGGGAGATCAAGGTTAAAAATCTGTGTCATGCGTACTTAAGGATTTTTTTTCCTAAATGGTTTTCCATTCTTCCTCCAATAAATGTGAGTCCACTTAGTTTTAATTTTGACCTTCCTCAACACTAATGCATTAGTGTAATTAATATTTAAACATCTAACCCAAATTGGTATAGTAAGAGAGGATGCTAGAATAAGAGAAATTAGAGGTTTTAATTTCCTCTGAAGGAAGTTGTGCGATAGTAAAGATCTGATGAAACCACTGAGGATTGAACACCAGATCTTTGGATTTAGATGAAAGCACTTTTCCCCAAGACTAGTGAGGAGGTCAACATAATCCTTTGGCTAACATAGCAAATAAAATGAAATTTATACAAGTGAAAAAATGAAAAATAGTTTATATTTCATTAAATGTGATTAATAACAAAATAAATTATATGTTGTTATAGTCATGATATAAATTTATTTTGATTCTGTAGGAGGAACAGGGTCATTTTGCAGTATAAATGTAAGACTTTTAGTTCTGGTGATGGTTTTATAGGGTTTAAACTAAATGTATGAGTACTATTTGTCGCGACCTATCCCCTGTGGGCTTCATCTGTCAGGATGGCTTGCAGGAGGGGTAAGGTTGCAGGTAAGGTAGTTGGGTGGCATCAAAATAATATGTAGTTTTATGTATAGTATGTACAATAATGTAGAGTAAGTGATAGTGAAGGAAGCCAACCTGAAAGGATAGTTAGGTTAGACCTAGATAGAAAAAACTACTTCTCTCTTCATTTCTTATCTTCTCAAACTATTGAACTTTATTACACTTCACACAATGTTGAATTTTCGGAGATGTTCCTTTATCATTAGGAAAGAGATATTGAAAACACACAAAGAAAAAGAGGCTCTTGAACTACATATTTCTAGATGATTTGAAATATGTAAATGAAAACTTGAAGTGTTGCCAAATTGATTTTACTAAATATGGTTCGAAAAAAATATCTTGCCGAGAATTAATAAATTAAAAGTAACTTTAAAACCAACAGGGACTATACTTTAAATAATAAATAAATGATAATGTTTGATATAAAATATATAATATTTGATATAATTTTATTTAGTTTTTTTTAATCTCAGATTCAAACAGTGGGGTAGTCTGTATTTGGTTACCCATTGATGTGCAAGATCCCATTGGTAGAGATGAGAGTTATTGCAAGTGGCTGTAAGGAATACTCTGAGTACTCTGGTGGTAGGAATACTCTGAGTACTCTGGTGGTGGAGCAGAAGTCAGAGTCCTTATTGTGGGTGTTAGCATGGAAAGGAACTGGTTTATCTGGATCGAAACAATGATTTTCCATGCGTATTCTCAAAGGTTCTGTTGTGAGTCCAATTTATTCAGTCTCACAGAACTTACATTGAAGTTGGATGTGTTGCAGTCATTATGGCCTTGGATAGGGTATTGCTTCTTGGTGTTCTTACTATTGAAGGTGTTGCAGGTGTTAGAGCGTTGTTTGATACACGGGTGTGAACCGTTTCCTGTGTTGATTGAGGTGAACATTTTGTTGGGATCAGCCAATTTTTGGGTGTACTAGAAGGTTGTCAAGATTAGAAAGAGATTCTTGGGGGAGAGTGAGTGGAACAAGTCAGAAAGTTGTAGCCATTCTTAAGGATCGTGTTTATTCTCTGCAGTCCTGGATGGTATTTGGTAATGAAAGGTATGTCATCAGGTTTGTCTGGAGATTTGAGTATCAATGAGAGTTTAAGGGTACCCTCTTTCTTGAAATGCTGAGGAAAGTTTATTGCAACACTGTCTGGACATACGTGTTTGGCCCTAATAGCCAGGTTGTAAAGGAGTGACTCTTAGTGTAAGAAGGGTGGCTGCTGCGCTAGTGGAGGTGTTGTTTGTGTGAGCTGTCATAGAATATTATTGTTCTCATTGATGACATCCAATGCCCAGATAGGTGCCATGCTGTAGTGAGATAGTGGGTGAATTTGAGAATAATGAAATTGTTAAGTTCTTCCAGAAAGTTCTCTCAAATGTGTCCAAATCATAAAAATATCATCAATGTACCGGAGCTATATTGGTGGTTTGAGGAGTCTAGAACGCAGGAAACATTCTTCCAGTCATCACATGAAGAGATTGGCATAAGAAGGGGCCATGCGCGTACCCATAACAGTGCCCTTAATCTGTAGATAATGTTTGTTGAGGAAACTGAAACTGAAACTGTTATTTTCCAAGATGATTCTGGCTAGTTCAAGCAGGAGAGAAGTGGTGTGTTTGGAATATTGCGGTCTGATATTTAGAAAATGTTCCATTGCAGCTCTGCCATGAGTATGGGAATGTTGATGTATAGAGCGGTGAAATCATATGTAACTAAGAAAGATTCCGGGGGTAGTTCCTCAATTTGGTGCAGGCGGTTTAAGAAATGTTTGGTGTCTTGAATGTATGATGGCAGTGCTTTTACAAAGGGTTGTAGGTGAGAGTCAACAAAAGCAGATATTTTTTCTTTAGGGGAACCACATCCAGAGACATTGGGACATCCTGGCGGTGGGAGTATTCCTTTGGGAATTTTGGGAAGAAGGTAGATTACGGTAGTTTGAGGTTTATCAGTGGAAAGAAGCATTATAGGCTTAGGTGAAAGTTTCTAACGGGGGCCCTCGTGCTGAACATATTACTTAATTTCTTTGTTGTAGACTGCTGTGGGGTCTTCTTGAAGGAGCTTGTAGGTTGACATGTCCTAGAGCTGAGTGATTGCTTCAGCAATGTAGTCCTAGCGGTTAAGAACAACTGTAGTGAATAGTCATATCTTTGTTGGCACGAAGGGATTTTATTGCTTTTTGTTAATTGAAATTAGGATTCTTGGTTTTCTGCATAGTTTCAGGGAAGTGTGGATCAGATATGTTGGATAGAAATTAAGTAATTATATTTTGGTTTTCCAAATTTGTAGTAATAATGGGTATTATGGCGTATCACTTAAGTACATGAGAGACCTTACTTTTCTGTGGCACATTACATCACAATAATATATGTTTAAAAACGAGACATTTTAAATATTCATCATCCAAATAATAGATTTTTAGTTTTTTACAATCTGATAATTTGAAAACCTTGTTGTGGAATGGCTTAATTACATAATATAAAATTACTTGAATGTATTATACATTTTTTAATATACAGGTAACAGTTCCAAGACTAGCTCAAGCTCTTTTGAGTAGCTTGGGTGATTTCTACTTTTGGAAATGGTACTCAAATGAGACTCGAACATCAGGATTATGGGCTGCATATAGTTTTGCAACATCTTGGTTTTGGTTCTACTGTGCATCACGCACTTTAACAAACACCATTGAAACAGTGTTAACAATTTTTGGACTTTATTGTTTCCCATGGCATTCAATCAGGAAAGAGAAGGAAGGTAAGCATGTCATAGATATTTAGTTAGTACTTATATTAGGAAATCAGCTGGCTATCAAAACTTATTTGGTCACAATCAGGAAATTAAATAGAAAAACAATTAATACAGTAATGTTTTTAAAATGTTAATATACTCTGGGGAAATGTAATTTTACATGCATTAGATAAAACAAACATTTTTACTATGCATTGTGATTTGTGTAATTATACTTAGAATATTTTAGGTACTATCTATTTAAATGTATAAATTTAGTTTTATTGTTTTCAAAGGAAGTACATTACTAATTTTATAAAAATTTATCAAAGCACCTATAAATTTCTCTTTTAAAATACAATTCAAGAGTGAAGATGTTTTCATATACACTTATATTAGTCTACTCATCCAGGGCCGGCTTATCAGCTTTGTAGGTCCTGGGAAAAACTATGGCTCCTATCCACCCATAGTGTAGATGGTCAATTAAAATAAACCCTTAAATCTATTGGTACTATCAACAAAATTAATGTCTAAACATAAATAAATGAGGCAAAGTGAGTTAGTCAACAGAAACTTTTTATCATTTAGAGCCTTGAAAAACACAAACATTTCAACCTTTAAATACCAAACCCTTCCTTCACCTCTGACAAGACATCTTGTGAATGTGGTTCGGATCCCACGTTAAACTGTAGGTCCTCCATTTCATATCACAATCACCCTACCATTACACATTAGCACAAGGGCATATAACCTGAACGGGTAGTAAGCTGCGGTGCTAATAATAATAATAATAATGATGATGGTGATAATGATGATGATGATGATGATAAATGTTCTCATCTATATATGGCATAGCTTTAGTCCCTTTTTTTTCATTTATTTTCTGAGTTAATTCTAACTGTTTACCAACATTAATAAGCTGCTGATAAATTCACCTTATATATATTTCAAAAATCATAGAAATTAAATTAATGTGTAACTGGGGATATTACTCGGGGTGTATTTTTTCCCCACTATGGTACGGCATGTATATAATTACATTTGACATGCTTAGGCAAACTAAATATTAAAAAATAAACTTTTTATAGTCATTTTACTTGAAACACAAATGTGCATCATCAATACATGGTGACTCCAATATAAATTATTTGTCCTTGATGCACACGAGCATCTTGGATCTTTTATTAGATTTGGCTACAAATATATACAAAATATAAAAACTAAATATAACTATAACAAATTTAAAAACAGGGTTACAAATAAAGTTGGGGGAAATCAGTTCAGACCTCACAGTTATCAAATGTATCTGTTCTTTTTCCTATTTGTGAACAGATTATGTATCCTATACTCATTGCTCACAAATCCATGAACCTCCAACAGCAATGTGCACCTTGTGTTTAGCATATAAACTTTTTATTCACACTGCCGCTTATGTGCATAATTAATTAGCATATACAGAATGCCTGATGTTTATTGTTCACAGTAAAGGTGTTAAGCACCACCATGCCTTTATTTTATCTCTTATTACATCCAGCCATATCAATTAATTTCAACTCTTGTCATTTTATTTTCTAAGCCCTTTGTTAAACAATTAGGTATTCTTTTTCACTAAGGTACAGTCGTTCCACTGTAATGGATTTAACATCTAGAATACTTTTGTTGATTAAACTGTCTTTAATTATTGTTGTATTAATTTTAAGATAAAATATGACATTTAAGGTTTACATTTTGATAAATTCTCATTAATTTAATATTAGTTGTAAGATAACATTACAATAGTTTTATGAAACTTTAACTCTTTGAAACAGATGCTACAAATAAAATATATAAAGTCTGTTCACAATAGGTTTTTACCTGGATGACAATTCAAAAATCATATATTTAGGTTTTGGGTTGCCAACACTTGTAAAAGATCACAGTTTTGTTATAAATGTAAAGTTTTTTAATTACATGTTATATTTTACATTTAAAATAATGTATACTTAATTTTTCTCTTAATATTTCATTACTTTTAATTGAATAATTTCTTTTTATCCAACTCGAAACAATATTTTAAACACAATTAAAAGTACTTAGTCCTCGTTTCGGAACATTATTGACTGTGTAATATAGTGCACACATCAATACCTTTTAATACAGGCATTGTATTTTATTTGGGAAAGAGAAAATACTTGTCAATTTTTTATATATAATAAATTATGTTATAATTACTGTATCATATTTCAAAATATTTAACTGACTAAAATATTTTTATCCACTGCATGGGTGCATCATTGTAAAGAACTTGTTTCCGTCGTGTTCAACCACATGGTTTAAATTTGTCAAATCACCATTTTGAAGCTATATTTGTTAGACCTTTTGTGGAAGTGCTGTGAATAATATTTTTTTAAGTGGAATAAAATGATAAATAAGCTTTGTGTCTGACCTCAAATAAATGTATAAATAATATTGGCCAACATTACTTTGCTTAATTATCACATTAATATATTACCATCTGTTTTCATTACAGGGATCCAAAGTGATGGATGTCAGCTGTTGGCATAGAATATATTAGGGACTATTTATAGTAACGTTTTGAGCTGTCATTCAAGTAAACTTAGGTCATGAATGAATTATAACTTGATTTGTTCAAAAACTTCACAAAATTCTATAATTTTTCAAATTTGAATGGAGGTTTTTTTCTTTTTATTTAATTTGTTGTATCAATATCAGAGGTGTGACATTTGTATATAGTGTGGCAAGTTTTTATATCTTTATATTAAATAGGTCAGGCTAGTTATATAAATTACACCAAATAGCACAGCAAAACAAGACTTTACATCTAATAATAGTCCTATCATATTTACCATTTAATAATATCAAAATATTATTTCTAAGATTACAATATTGACATAAACTTAAGATATATATTTGAGCATTAAATCACAGTAAACTTTAAAACATAGATTCACAAATTTTGAATTTCATGAAATCATAGTTCATATAAAATTTCAGTAACTATGGTGCTGAAATATAGTTTGTATATTTTTTAACACTGTTTCATAAATGTTAATCCTTTTACAGAACTCATAGAATAAACTATTTCCTACCATTTTATGGGAATATATTTATGGCTATTTGTTGAGATTTGAATAAATATTCATATACTTGCGTATATACAGCAAATTGGTTTATGGTTCCACAGTTGCTGGTGGGTTGTCAACCCCTCATGTAGAGATAGTCTTTGGTTCCAGGTCAAAACATGTCTGGCTAACCATTGTATGATACATATGAGAAATATAAGTTCATGGTTATGTTATGTTATTCAACAAACTACTAATGTTCACTTTGCGTCAGGTTATGGGCTCAGTAAATCGTTCTACAATTATTTTTGGGTTTGTGAAAAGGGTTTGCTCACAATTCAAACTGTGGGAACGGTAGTGAATAGCCTGCGTATTTTCTCTAGTTCTTTCACCACAAAGTTGTAGCGGCGCTTTAGTCAGCACTAAATACGCCAACTACACTCAACACATGTTAGGCTAATACTTGAAGACATAAGATTAAAATGCATGTTGACATAAGAGTTTAATGGAGCAAAAAAAAAAACCAATTACAAAGTAGTGAAAAAAGCACAATCCATCATTTTTTATGTTGACCGGCCAAATGGGTCAAAGTACCAAGTACAACAATGAGTTTAGTAACAGACACACTCATAGAGTGAGCTCGGCGTGAAGCGCCATGGGTCCAATCCCTCATCCAGACTATAATACTTATCTGGCTTTATTAACTATCGCCTCACTCTTAATAGAGGTATAATTACACTTTGTAGAGCGAAAGACTAATTTAAGTTTCTCCCCGATTGGGAGACAAAGACTACAAACACGATATAGTTGCAATAGTGAATTTGTTGCAACAAACATCTGAAGCATAACGACTGACCAGCAAGGCATAGCCACAACCCTCACAGAATTTAACACTAAATAACCCTATTTTAAGAGGTGAGAATGGTGAAGCTAGTATTTAAATGTTAACCGTCTAGTATTGGTTACATAAGTTACTGAGAACTGTCTATCTGACCCAGTCATAGGAACACCGGACTTTTATCTTGTTGAAAGTAATCAATCATTCAGGATTCTAGGCCTCTATACAGCTGGAGGGGCAGCGACAAACCCACAAGCTGCACACCCCCAAACAGGTGAACGACAATGTACATCGGTTCACAATAACAACTAATGGGCCTCGAACAACCTAAATTCCTCCTTTCCTATCAGAAGGCACTGCAGACCGGAACATGGTCATACAGGTCAGCGAGTGAGATACACTTCAATGAAACTACTGGTCTAAAGGACCAAGTAGAAAGAACAAGAGATATGAAAGATACCTCATGACGTGGTCAACATGACTTTGACTATCCAAATCGAACCTAATTATTCATAATATAGTCGACAAACTTTAGATTGACAACCACACTCGTAAGAATAATCCTAGCTGAATTACATGACTCTGAACATAGAGCCTCTGGCTCATTCTAATTTATATAAAACTTTATAGTTTACCACAAGTTTTTGCGTCTGTTCGGTGAGTCTGACAGCACTATCATCGTAACCCCGATATCTTCCAGGTTACTGTACTGTTGAATGGAGACAAGAGACATCATTTGTCGAATACAAGATTGGAACTGTGTTTGTGCCCAGCGGACCTAGGTGTTCTATACAAGTTGAACTGACAAACCAGGGGTGGGGGGGTTAGATACACTTCTCGATGTTTGTTAGAGCACGTAGGCACTTGACAATGATGTACACACCCTTGCGAGCCATGCTCAAATCCGCTCAGTACACTTGATGGTTTAGTTCAGAACGGAGTTGAATGGAGGTCAGTGCGTGAAACTCTTCCCACTGAGCCATTTTCACCAGGCAATGTTTCCGAGGCGTGGTATGTAACAAATTATGTTGTAACATTAATATATACATATATATATTTAGATATCCATGTATATTTTATTATGGGAAGTCATTTTATCTAGCTGGTGTAGTTTGTACAAGCAAGGACTGCTGAGCCCGCTAAAAGGTCTAGCTCAAATATTAAAAATTATTTTTTTGTGTAGCATATCTATGATTGAAAAACTTATTGGTTTAGAAAACTAGTATTTTTGATGTGCACCCTACTGAAACTCGATTTATGGGAAGTAATTGAGTTTGAAATAACAACAGTTCAGGGTAAGAAAAAAGAGGATAAGGCTCTTTCAAAGATAATTCTGTCGGTTCACCCTGTAATCTATTCTGATTTGAAGGCTTCAAAGACTGCTGCAAAAGTGTGGGCTGCTCTTAAATGAGTATCTGAAGACTCTGAATTAACACTTCAAGTTGGTTTGCTAAGGACTCTTGTCACAACACAACTAGCCAATTGTAAGTCAATTAACACATAATGTGACCAAATTATTTCAACCACCCATAAATTAAATGGGATTTCTAGTTACAAATGAATACTGTCCCATGATGATGCACCCTGAGAGTTTGGGGGTAAAAATCACTGCCGATTCAATTAAAGTAAAAGTGCAGGGTAGTTCTGAAATCCCTGATAATGAGTTGGCACTTTACACATTTAAATTTAACCATAGTAAAAATAATCCAGATCCCCCAAAACGTTTTATTTGTTATCAGACAAATCACACAAATCACATTGTTATTTTTTGCAACTACTAGAAGAAAAATATTAAAAATGACAATTCCAACAATAAGAACAAGACACAGTCAAAACAGGCCTTTCTGGTGTATTTTTATACTTAAAGTGATGCAGTAAAAGATAAATCGCTTGGTATTTTGATTTTGGTGCATCTGCCCATATCACTACAGATAAAAACTGCCTACATAATTGCATTTCTAAGAACACCCAAGTTACTGGTGCATATAACACTTTTTGTTGCTGAAGCTATTGGTAGGGTAAATGTACATTTATTAGAAGAAGAAGAAAATAGCAGTAGTGGCAAAGGAGGGGGTCTTGCAGATTCTGGAGGCTGCGGTGCCTTTATTATCTATCAAAAAAAATTGTCTATAAAGTTTATTTTGTTACCTTTGATAAAAATGGTGGATATATCCTTAATGAAAATGGTGGAATTGTTTCTACAGCCAATTTGGAAATCAGTAAATATAATATGAATGCCATACCTTTGATGAATAAAAATTTTCAGCTAAAAATTGAGCTTTTGTTTGGCATCGCCGACTTAGTCCTCTCAACTGTCAGGGCATGTGGAAGTTAATTAGTATGTCAACAAGCATGAACAATGAATTTGTGGTTGATAGTCCTTGTAAATTATGCATCAAAGGTAAACAGACTAAACCGCCCTTTAAACAAAGAAAAAGAGGTAGCAATATTGTCTGGGAGCTCATATATTCCGACCTACGCGGGACAATGAAAATTCCCTTTATCCGTGGAAGCACGTATTTCTTGACATTTCTTGACTATCATTCCTACAAAAAGTTTGTGTATTTCTTGAAAGAAAAATCAGAAGAGGTTGGTTCCTTTGATGGTTTGAAAATACAGGTAGAAATTAAAATTGGCAAAGAACTCAAACAAATCTGTTCTGATAATGGGAAAGAATATGTTAGTAAAGAATTTAGGAACAAACCTCGTTTGGCAGGAATTATTTTCATTTAACATTTCGGCCTACACCAGAACAAAATAGTGATGCCGAATGGACTAACCACACACACTTGTAAAAGGTTAGAACTATGTTGTTTGATGCCAACCTGACGAAAAGATTTTAGGCTGAGGCTTTGGCAGATCACTTTACCTAGCCAACACAACCTACACAACTAAAATTATTGGGGACAAAACCCCCTAATGTAGTGTGGAGTGGTGAAATTCCTTATTGTCACATCTCAGGGCTTTAAGGTGTGAAGCCATGGCCCATGTCCCAAATATTTCTTTAAAAAAATGGGACCCTAAATCTAAAAAATTAACCATGGTATACTATTATGAAAATACCAAAAGTGATTGATGCAAGTATAATAAAATCACCATTAGTAAGGATGTATTTTTTCTATATATAAACACCATATATATAAAAACAAAATGAAGTCACACTTAAGGACAAAGACATTCCACCTTCACCTGTTCTCTTGACTGAAGATAATTGTGACCGAAAACCAATTGGTGATCAAGACCAAGACGAGACTAACACAGTGTCTATATCTGAAGAAACAACATCTACTCCAGTACTTGTAGAAAGCACACCCACACACCCACCAAAACCAAAGGAATGGCCAGACTATGTCACCCATAGAGCTGAGGAGGGAAAATCATCGGATATCCCTGATATGGACTCTTTCAAGTGCAGAGTCTGAAAAGTGGAAAGAAGTAATGAAGAAAGAATAATACCTATGAAGCTGTTGATTTTTATACAGAAAGAAATGTCATACACACAAAATATGTATTTAAAATTAAAAAATGAAACCTCAAAGTTGCAAAAATTTAAAGCTCAACATGTAGTACAAGTTTCTACTCGACAACAGTTATAGATTACCAGGAAACTTACTCCCTCTCATAAGATATCAATCCTTAAGGTATCACTTATCCCTGCCCTTGAAAGATGATTTAAAAATAGACCACGTGAATGTTACAACAGCATACCCGTACAGCCATCTGGAGGAAGAGATTTCATGTGAAGCCACCTTCAGAAATGACTGATGTACAACAGGGAATGCTTTGATGTTTGAAAATTTCTCTCTATGGTCTAAAACACCGAGGAAGATGCTGGAATAAGATACTTCACAAAATCCTCACAGATTTTAGTCCAAAACAATCCGAAGCATACCCTTGTATTTATTTCCCAGATACAAAGATAGATTAATCATCGTTGTTGTTTATGTGGATGATTTTTTATTCTCTTACAATTATAAAAGGCCAAAGATGCAATAAAGAAGAAATTGTTCTCAAAATTTGACATGAAGGATCTTGGGTCAGGCTAGTCACTGTCTTTGCATGAGAATACCAAGAGATACTAAAAACAAGCTATGGATTGTTCAGAAAGTCCTGGTATCTTGAAACAGTCTTGGAAAAATTTCGAATGACAGATTCAAAACCGGATTTGACTTGGATCCTGGCTTGACATTCTTGGAAACATTGCTGAAGAAAGACTCTTAGACTTAAGGAGAGGGAAATACACTACAACCCCCTATATTACATATCAAGAGGCCATTGGAAGCTTGCTGCACACCTCTCAGATCACCAGACCAGACATTGCCTTTAGCGCGAGCTTGTTGGGTAGTTTCAACAACAACTATTCTGTTGTTCACTGGGATGCTCTCAAGCGTGTGTTGAGGTCTATTAAAGGTACCTTAAATTACAAGTTGGGGCTTAGTAAATGTGGAAATTGTGATCCAAACAAGTTTAGGGATTCTAACTGGGGAAGTAAAGTTAATGATTGGTATTTAATTCCAGGTTAATGTTTCAAATTACATGGATGCTTCCTTCAGATAGGATGTCTGCTGATGAACTTACCAAACATTTGCCTAAAGCAGCTCACATAAAGTGTGTAAAGATCTAGGCCTTGTCAATATTGATGTTAACATATTCTATATTTGATGTGTTTATGTCAAAGTAGTGCTTAATGTGTCAGCTTATTGAGCTAGATGGTAGAGAATATTTAATTAAGGAGGAGTGTTTGAGTTTTGAATATACATCCATCAACTTGCTTATGTGTAGAAATCTTGACTATGATTCCACATTTGATTTGGGGTGGAGGGGGGTGTCAACCCCTTGTAGAGAAAGTCTTTGGTTCCGGGTTAAAAGAAATCTAACCATTGTATGCTATGTGTGAGAAATAAGTTCACAGTCTTGTTATGTTATTTAACATGCTAATACTTACTTTGCATCACTGTTGATGTTAGATGTTATTGGGCCTTACATACTGGTGTATAATATATTACTTGATTGTATTGTAATGTATATCTATTCTAATTTTTTGTCATAATTATTTTGTCACTTCCGATATACAATCATATGATTTATTACATTCTGGTAACATTCACAATTTCTTTTATATAAAATATATCAGTATAATTTTTAAACATATTTTTGAAAGTTTGTTAAGGATAAATAATTCCGCTGTTGTATGAATCTAAAATGATTCCTTATAAAGGTTAAGTCTTATGTTAAGTAAGTTAGATAGTCTTAAGTTTATGAAAAACTAGTACAATAATTTATATTTTGATATGTGAGTGTTGCTATACAATTAATGTGAATAAGTTGATATTGTTATTAGTGAAAGGACAACAAAATTGAAGTAGAAAATCTAATAATGCAAGAAGGTAAAGTTAAATTAAGAAAACAATTTTTAGAAAAAAATTAAATTATAGTTTGAGAAATTTTATTAATTTTAAGAGATGATGATTCCTCTTATCTTAAATCCCTTTCTCTTTGGGACAGATAAGTTACATACCCACGGTATTAATGTTAAAATGGCTCGGCTCATTAGGAGAGCTTGCGTCCTCCATCCCGATGATTACTACATTCTTTCTCTATTGACAACATCACCATCAAACAGGCTTTTTAAAAACGGTCTACTTTAAAGATGCTTTTACTTGAGAGCGGACAAAAATGGCCTTCTATTGTAAATAAACCAGCTTACACGTAGCTAGGTTCAGGTAGCGGCCCAATCTCCACCCATAAACCCAACAACAACCCCCCCAAATGAGCGTACTCAGACTGCAAATTACAAAGAAAAAACAGAATAAAAATGGTCCTCTTTTGTTTAAGCAATTGTTTGCCAATCGTTTGGTTGTAAAAAACCTTTTAATACCATCGACTAGTTACTTATCTAAAAATATTGGTTCATTGTAAGCTGGTAAAGGGGTGAGTTGGGGGTGGGATTGCTGGTACCTGAACTATTGTGTTCTGATTGCCACCGTTGGAAACTTGATCCGTAGCTTGTAGACCATACAACAAACAATTTGAAAGTAAGTTGCTTCACTTGGAAGTGCTGTTAAAAATGAGAATTGCAACTTGCACTCCCCAGTACCCAAACACTAAACTGTCTCAAGGAGTGAAGCGAAACTCCTGTGGGGCTGAATGTCTTGTGTATACCTTATCTGTGACCTTGGGCCAGGAGGCTGCGTGAGCTACCATTTATTGTAGACAACTAGTTTTGAAGTGTTCGTAGCGTAATCCTGCCTAATTTAATTAAAATGTAACAAATTCTGTTAAAATTATTGAATTTATTAAAAATATTAATTCCAAATATTTACACATCACATAATAAAAATCTGTTATTGTCCTACCTTGAGTTTGCATTATAATACAATCCCTAATCTTCTAGTTTATTTTTTATTTTTTTGACATTTTGTTTAAAACTTCTTTGGTATCAACCATAACTTCTTTGTGAATAGACATAAAGCTAAACCATTAAGTCTATTCTTTGAAGTGGTGTTTTGTAGGTAATCCTTCAGCCGCCTCTATGAGGTGCGGTACCTTTCTGTGAGGGCAATTGTTATTGGTAATGTCGCCGCTAATTTAATAAAGTTGTGTACAGTTGGAAAATATTTTTTCACATTAATTAAGGGCACTTATGAAGTCACAGGGATAGACAGATCTTTTTATCCATGTTCTTTTCCACATATGAACTTTTCCAATGAACTTTGAAAGTATAGATGATGCATCATTGGGCCACTGATATGATCAAGTTTCACAGCATATTTTTATCTCGTTGTCAGTCGGCTTTGAACAGTTTTCCGGGAGTAAAAAAGAAAGCTATTCCAAAACATGTTTGTGGTTTATAAATCTGTCATTCATTTCTTGAATAAAAAAGTTAAGAAACGGTACACACTATAATACTCTTGGGGGTTATTGATGCTTGAAGGGAAACTAGACCTAGTAGTTTGCCGACCACAATGTCAGGTATCTGAATTGTAGCTCCTAAATTATCAGCAATTTGCTGGACCTCACAGTAAATGGCCTTAAACAATGTTTCGGCATCATCTATAATTTTTGAATTTCTTCCTTCTTTGATTGAAGGAAGGTGCATAAGCCATGCGGCAATCCAAAAACTTTGCTCACAACACACAGTGACATCAAAAACTTGCTACTATTCAAAGCTGAAATTATCACAAATGATTTAGAGCAGCGGTTCTCAAACTTTTTGTAGATTGTACCCCTTGGCCATGACTAAAAGTTTAATGTACCCCCAAGATAAAAAAATTTCCAGATGACAGGCTTTAGAAAATATGACCACTTGGTAAATTATTGATCTCTTGAATCTATTAGGATAAAATATTCATTATCAGAATATTTCAAATGTGACAAAGCTATTTAGAAAGAATCCTACTGCTATAGACTTATTGAAAACCATTTTCTTCACAAATTCGTTCAAAAATTGAGAGAAAAAAAAAGCAAACCTAAACACACAATTTTCAAATCAAGATTTTTAATTGTAATTCTGGAGCTGATATGTTATGAATCCCAAAGTTTTTCGATGAGAGGAGTGTGGCTGCATGGTTTGGCACACTTTTTTTATGTCTGGTTATCCAGTTGAAACTTTCAAGAGAATGTCCGGCTCCAAATTTAGCCGATTGCGGTACTTATTTTTAGGTACACCATGGATGAAAAAGCACTCTCAAAGAAAGATGTTTTTGAGAAAGGTGTCATAAACTGCTAATATAGGTGTCAAGTAGATGGTTGAAAATTTTCAGAAATCAGTCAATAGCCGAGAGCAAATTTGGGAAAAGAGGGTTGGAAATAACCAGATAACGTGATAACTGCCAAGAATGAGGATTTTGACTAATCCTGGGAAGTTCCATATTTTGAATGTAATAAATTATTCAAAATTTATAAGGGACACACACCCGGCCATATTTGCATGTATATATTAATAATTTTATTCCTTTTTATTATTTAATATTTTGCTTTTATATTAAATTTTGTGTGGTTAATTAATATAACAGATAATGCTTAGCATTATAACTATGATATAGACGATGGATATTTTGGTTAACTTATAGTCAAATTACTTGTTTTGTTCTCTTTTTTGTATAGATTTACCCTGGCATTTGATTTTTGCTGGGCTAGCTTGTGTAACACGTCCAACAGCATTTGTGTACTGGCTCCCTCTGTTTGCATATGAATTAATGTCTTCAAAAGACAAAATGAAATTAGTGCTTCATCATTACATGTCATTTGGGTAAGATTAATAAAAATTGTATATTAACTTTAGTAATTCAATTTATCTCAATTTGAGTTACTTGGAATTTTGTATTATTTCTTTGTTAACCATATATAAACTTCTGAGGAAACACTTTGGTGGTTGCATGGTCTAACACACTACTTTAGTAGTGGACTAGATTGCCGATGACAGAGATATTGAGGTTCGAATCCTTTTCAGATATACTGAGAGTGTTTTTTACTAAATAGTTTTCCACTCTCCCTTCACGCAAATTTAAGTACTCTTCCTATAAAATATAACCTCCCTAATCCCTAAAATCATAAGCGTACAACCTGAATGGATAAGGGAATTTCAACTATGTTCATTCATTATAATAGTTGATAGTGTTATTATTTGAGTTGGACCATTTATGACTGCTTAAGACTAAGATGAATTCCAAAAAAATTGCATGGATTTATGTCTTGCAAATACATTGATAGTGGTGTATGATAAAAGTAAAACGTGCATTAGGGTGGATGGAGCTTTGAGCAAATGGTTTGATATTAGATTGATTGTTAGACAAGGTTACATTACGTCTTATTTTCTGTTTAATGTATTCATGTATAAGTGAATAAGGGAGGCTTGTGAGGATGTGGTTGGTGTACAAATGACTAATGTGAATGTGAGTGTGCTGCTATATGCAGATTATGTCATATTAATGCCTGAGAATAAAGTTACTTGCAAATCATATTAAATTGTTTTAATGTGGCAACAGGCAGAATGGATCTTATTATTAATGTCCCCAAAGCCAAGGTGCTAGTTTTTGATAAGGGAAGATCAAGAAATGATTGTCAGCTTAGTATTTTGAAAAACTGTTAGAATAAGTGAAATATTTTGTGTATCTGGGTAGAATGTTCTGTAAAAGTGGCATAATAAATGGAGATATTGACAGACGGGCGAATGCATCTCAGAGAGTAGTTGGATGTAAGTGGACTATTGCAAAGAATGAAGTAGTATTGAAAGGGGCAAAGATGGCAGCGTATAAAAGTGTGTTGACACCAACATTGTTTTAAGGATGTGAAGCATGTGTTTGTCAGTAGAAATTTAAGAAATGTATGTGGAAAAACATATGTACGAGTCAGTCATGAATGGGTGCTGAAGGATTGCAGTTTAAAAGGGAATACAATAGTAAATTGTGAAAAAATTCGTCTTATGTTTATTTGGGCATGTTGAGAAGATGAGTGTGAATCAAGGGATGAAGAAAATATATGAAGGTAGAGTGTGTGGATCAAAAGGAAGGGGTAGGCCATATAAGACGTGGCTAAATATTGTGGACGAATGTATGAAAAAGAAACATTGAGAGTTTTAAGTATAAAAGAGCTTGTATGACTCGGCGTAGGGATGTTGTTGAAGTGAAGGGAATATGCAAGGACAGGTAGGGGAAGAGAAAGTTAGTGAGGATGGATTAAACACGCGTGGTGTGGGGTGTGGTGTGGTGTGGTGTGGTGTGGTGTGGTGTGAACAAAATCTCACTGAAATGTTCACGTACCAGATACTTACTATTAAGATTTAAGAAAATGTATTTATTGTATATGCCAGAATTTCACTGCCCAATAATTTTAAAAAACTGATGGAAACCATTTTAGCTTGCTGCAAGTATTGTTATGTAAATAAGTAGTTGAGTTTTTTTTAATAATTCATGTTAGGCCTAGTACACATAATTTATATTTAAAAATTAATGAAAACCTTCTCCAGCACAAAGTGTCACTTTTCCTTAAAAAATTAGTACTAAGCATTTGAATACATAACTCACAACTTCTATAAAGCTTTATAATTTTAAAAATTTGTATGTGTCATTATACACTATTTTCTCGCTGAAATATTTTGTTAAAATTGTATAACTACATATTGACAACATTTTAAAACATTTTGATTATGTAGATTTGTTCTAGGACTATCCTTGTTCTTTTTGGATACCTTCTTCTATGGGCGTTGGATATTTACTCCATGGAACTTTTTGAAAGTCAACATACTTTCTGGTATTGGTTCTTTCTACGGTTCTCATCCAGTCTATTGGTACTTTATTATCGGTATCCCAGCAGTCCTTGGTTTTCACCTCATTCCGTTTATTATAAGTATTTTCAAATCTTGGCAGAATCCAAAAGAATCCAGTATTGAAACATTGCTTATTGCTGTTGTTACATGGACCATATTCATTTTCAGGTAATTATGTTGTATTGTATATAGAACCAGTAGATTAAATCCAATACATTTCTCTTCCAAATATTAAATGTATTGACTACTAGGACATGCTTGCATTAATTATCTTTAAAAATGTACCATTCACCTTTTCCATATTTTATATTTAACCCCTTGACATACTTTAACAATCAGGGCTCGCATATTGTGTTCTTGCTTATATTTCATAGATGGCAGGAGCAGTATGAATAGAACTTGCAGTTTCCATTATATTTCAACCAAAACTTTCACGTAGATTTTTTTTTACCAAGAGGTGTTACTCAATTATTAGTACAGTCAAGCTATGGAATGGCATCAACTAGTAAACAGAAAGTTTCTCGGTCTAAAAACTGTTTAACTGACAAAGAAATGACATGAATACTTTGTGAGTTTGATGATTATGATAGTGGAAGTGTAGAACTAACTGAAGGTGTCAGCAATAATAACATAGATAGCTCTTCTGAAAGTGATAGCTCTTTTACCAGTAGTGATTCAGACAATCAAACAATTATAAACAAGGAAAAATTATCGTGAAAAGTGAAAAAAACACTTTGTGCGGTAAATCAACATTATGCTTTATAAATAATAATATGTTATGTATAAATTTGATTTTTCCTGAACAAAGTATATACAGTCCAGAAAAATAATGTTTGTCAATAATAGTTATAGTTTGCTATGATAAGAACAAGCATTGTGTGGGAGAAGGGGGAGAGCTATACACTGAAGTATGTAGGGGTAATAATCTTGGTGGGAAGGGAGTGAAATAAGTAAAATAGGAGATAAAGTGAGATAAATAAATGCTGAAGAGAAGTACTAGGAGAAAGGGGTGATAGTGGAGGTAGATTGGGGGTTACAGGAGGGAGAAAGAGATAAAGTGGGAGGGAGGAAGGGGAAAAAATTATAATTTAGCATGACATAAAAATGGTGTTTAGGGCATTGAAATTTCAAATATATTATAGAAGTTATATCAGTCAAACTAAACTTTTGCATAAAGTATTTTGACATAAATTTAATTGGTAATCTTGGTATAAAACATAGCCAGGTTAGATGCTAAGTCAAGGGGCTAACTCCTAAAAATCCAATAGTAATTTTTGGTTTTATTTGCTTTTCATATGCTTTGTTTCTTTAAAAAAATAATGTAAATAATAACTACACCCATAATGATTTTAAACTATTTTTACTCTTGAGTTTAAGGTTTTAAATCAACATGGGCAGAATCCACTTTTTTTTTAATCCGAATCTCAAATTGATTTTTCTATTTATCTTTGAAAATAGAGTCTGAATCCATAACTTAGAAAACATAGGAAGCATAAGAGCCTAGGTAAATTTGGATATTTTTAATGTCCAGTCACATAAGTTACATGTCAAATTAATGGTCTGAGATACTGGTTGTTAAGTTTGTCCTTTTACTATTATGAGCTAAGCCACTCATAAACAACATTACAGCTTTTAAAAAAAATTATAGGTTATTTAAATGAATCATGTAAATTAAAAAAATCCCTTGCTTTAATCAACACATTTATTATTATTATTATTATTATTATTAATTAGCACTGCCTGTTCGGGTTATACATACACTAATGTGCAATTGGTAGGGTGATTGTGAGATGAAATGGAGGACCTACAGTTTAACGTGGGATCCGAACCACGGTGGAGGCCTGGCATTCTACACATTAACAAGTTGTAATTAATACATGTCTTGTCAGTTTGGCAAGCAGATAAATCTTTGCCGGGACCGAGGAATGAACTCCGGACCTCCAAAACAGACGTCTGACACCTTACCCCTAGACCACCAGGTCAATCAACACATTTAAAAATGTAATTTGTTTGCTCACTATTTGTTAATATTTACCCATAGGCCTAGGTCCTACTATTATAAAAAAATAACCAAATACAAGGGTGTGCAAAAATCAATGCTGCCTTAGATTATTACCCAACAGAAACATACATAGGAGACCAAACTAAACTACTTTAAATTCATTGGACCTTCATGAATACATTCTGAATCTCGAATTTCTGCTAAACTTAGCATGAGTTTGTCAGAATATATGAAATAATGAGCACTCATTGTACTGCATAAAATGGTTATTCATCTAACATTCATTTGCGAATGAAAGTTGTTTTTATTAAGAGGGATTAGTAGACATCAGTCAGTAGTGTTGGACAATGGGCTACGCATATTACTGTGGAAAGCTTGAACATGCTACCCTAAACCTGAGTGACAAACATTGGATTGAAAGGCTTCAAACTGCTACCAACATGGTTCACTCAGACTTTGTTTCTTAACACAAACTAATAATAATAATAATCGACTTTAATGGCGAAGTTAAGGCTACTGCCTTTTCTTACACTTAACCAATATACACTTAACCACTTATAAACAAAATGGGCGTTTCACACAGGCTAGTGTAGGCAAGATTAGCAGATCTGGGCCATCGAAAGGTGAATGCAAAATTTTGCCCTAACTTAACTTACAAATATTTGGATGGACTTTTCCTAACAGTTTCTACTGCAATGAGAATATGAAGATGATGAACTCATGAACCCTATTGTTGGAACAGACAAAAGTTGGGTGTTTACACATCTCTCTTAATAAAACTTGTTTAATTGGCTCTTATATATTACACCATGTTAATGCTCAGAATTCATAACCCCAAGTAGCAGAAGTCTAAAACCTGCCCACATGGCTTAAGAAAGCCTATGGAATTGAGTAAGGTCTGGTTTGTACTTCTATATATGTGTTTCTGTTGAGTAAGAAAATTATACCTGCATACCTTCATTTATTGATTGGTTTGGTCTTTAATTGTGTATATTGATTAAGGTAGAACGCATATTATATCTGTTTAGACATAGTACTTCAGATATATATTTTTAGACTAAGTATTAAGTCACACATATGTATAATCACTCACATAAAACAAATGTGTGAATGGATTTATGCATATAGGCTTGTGATTTGTAAAAACTAGTTTAAACATCATATTTAAATATCAAACATTCTTAATACAGTTGAAATCTATGATAATAAAAAATATAGTTAAGTTTAAACATATCATTTTAGAATTTATCAAATGTGTTAGTATTAATAATGTTTTCAAAGATTATAAAAATAAGGTTTCAATTAGGTCAAAGGGCTTAGCTGAGTTAAAGATTTTTAGATTACCTTTCCTTCTAATATTAATTTTGCAATATCTTATTCCAAAATGTATTTATTAAGGTTTGTGATAATTTCAAGACAATATTTTTATGTATCATTCTGACACCTTAGCTCAATTCGTATTGTGTCTCTTTACTGAGCTAAGGGACTTGGGTTCGATTCCCGGCATGGCTGAAAAATGTATCGTTGGTGAAATGTGGGTTTACCTCTTACATTGATGAATTAATGGCCGGGGACTGTATTTTGTGCCAGTCCTAGTTTTGAGTTGGATTACAAGGCATATGAAGCTACGACAGGCCTAGCCAGCCGGTAGTGGAAAATACGAGGGCAGTTCGGAAAGTAACCTCCATTTGGCTATAAGTAGAAAACTTGCATAGAAAAAATGTTTTATTATATACATCTTAAAACTACAGCTTTTTACTATTTTTCAACATAGTCACCATTTAAATTTAAGCTTTTGTCATCAGTGTTTCACTAATTTACAAATTCCTTTTTCATAAAATTAAGCCGTCTGGGCATGTAGCCAATCTTCCACGGCATTTTGAAATTCGTTGTTTTGATCAAAGTGCTGCAACGCAAGCTACTTCTTCACTCGACGCCAAGTCGGGGCTGTAAGGTGGATGACCAAAAGTGTCCCATTTGAATTTCTTTAAAAGCTCTTGAGTTTTTCGAGCGCTGTGAAGACGAGCGTTGTCATGCAAAAACACAACACCGAGTGTCAGTATACCGCGACGTTTGTTTTGAATGGCTCGCTTAAGTTTCTTCAAAGTTTTACAGTAGACATATGAAGTGATCGTCGTACCCCATTCCAACTTCCTCGGCACCCCAAAAAACCATAGCCATAACATTCCTCAATGACAAAGTTTGGCAGGCTTTCTTCGGCTTGCATGGAGAATTGGTATGGCCCCAAGCCATCGACTGTTGTTTCGTTTCGGTGTTTACGTATGCCAGCCAAGTTTTGTCACCAGTCACAATTCTCTTCCAAAAACCTCCTTCTGCATCGTAAAGTGAAAGGAAGTCTAAGACTGAGCCTATTCGTTTGGTTTTGTGGACCTCTGTAAGCAATTTAGGTACCCACCGAGCACAGAACTTTCAGTAGACTAATTTATCGGTGACAACCTCGAACAAAACCGTTCGAGAAATTTGCAGGAATTGTTCAAAAAGTTCAGAGATGGTGAATCTTTGATTTTCACAAACGTTTTTGTCAATTTTCTTGACAAGATCATTACTCGCAACAGAAGGGCTACCACGCCTCTCTTCATCACGAATGTTTGTTCTACAGTTTTTAAAAAGTCGGACTCATTGCCGCACAACACCTTCACTCATAACGTTTGGACTGTATACAGTACACAATTGACGATGAATGTCTGCTGCTGAAACTTTTGTGCTGAAAGAAATCTATTACAGCACGCACTTCACATTTCACAGGATTTTTTATTGCAGCGCTCATGTTTTGAGGTTATACCAAGCGAATGTGCGAAAGAACAAGGTTCATAGTGTAACAGCTGGACGCTTACTGAATCGGAGAACATGCAGATGTGACAACGGCGGCGATCCACACACAACTACTAGTGTCACGCTACAACGGCGGTTACTTTCCGAACCACCCTTGTATATGGCTTGAATAAAAAACTTCCACAGGCTGGAAACAGTAATGGATGTAAAAAAAGATGTATGAACTGCAAAAATGTATGTATTATGTTTATCCTGAAATTTAGCAGTCTTGCCTTGACTAACAACACTATGGCCCTAGATATCTAATATTCTGCAACATAGTGGAACCATGCAAGTCAAAGCCTTCTACCTTTCAGGGTAAATTAAGGGTACATTTATGTGTGTGTTTATGACAACGTTTTATCATATCAAATGGATCAATTTAAAATTATTAGAATGAAAAATTTTACAATATTATTTACTATAATTTTACAGGGTATAATAATTCATCTTATACAAACAATCTACTGGGTATCTATTAATGATGAAAACTTAAATATGACTAACAATTAAAGATTGGAGTAATACCTGAAAACAGTTTTCAGATTAATTATAACTTCTATAAAGAATATGACCATTAAAGGAATACCTATAGTTTTACGATTAATGATACTTATCATTGTTACATTAATTGATCGAAACACTCTTTAAATTAGTCGCTAAGAAATATATCAAACTTGTAAATCTATATAGTTATCATTGTTTTATATTTTTCTTATCCTAATTAGCCATACGGTTTTAATACCTTATTATGATTCAATATCAATTATATTGTATAAGGTATCAATACATACTTATACAAGTAGATGCCCAGAATTGAATGCAACTGATAATTCTGAAATATGTTCAAAATGATTCTAATCACTAGAATGAGAACGGTTTGCATTCTTGATAACTTGTATTTAGGAAGAATATGAGTATGGCATGTATTTGGAATGAAACACTTATTTGACCAAACACAACATACTAGAATAGAATTGCAATGTTTTGCTAAAGCAAAACTTACATTGTTTTAATTTGATTTAAACGTAGAAAAATAATTCATAATAACCTTTGGTGAAGATTTTGTTTTATATAAAAATTTAACTACCATATTCCTTAACACAACGTTCTCAAATTAAACCTTAAGGAAAAAGCCCTGAAAGAAACATCTATGTTTTAATTATACTTAAGAATAAAAATAAGCCCTTACTATCATTGGAATAATTTTCTTGTAAACTTCCAAGAAAAAATTTAACCCTACCTAGTCTATGAACAAAACCTTAGCTTAAATTACTTATGTGTTTGTATGAATAAGAAATTTCTCTATATTTTATTAAAAGAATATAAATTTTAGATGATTTTAATGATGGAGTAATGTGATTTGAAGTAATTTGGGTTTCTACCATTATGAAAAAATAAATGACTTTGTTTTTATAAATTGAATTAAATCTTAAATAAATAAAAACGAGAAAATAAACACTCTAAGGTAGAGAATAAATGAGTAGGTTTGGGAACCAATAAACCTAAGTGACATCCTCTTCCTTTCTTATATCTTCTTAAAAGTCAGCAGTAGATAAATTATCCATATTGAAAATACAGACTAATATGTAGAAAGGAATATTTCTATAACTAGAATACCAAATTACCAGCGGTTTTTTTCTTCTTCATTTATATTTATAGAAATAAACAATATCATTAGTATTGTTTAAATTTTTATTTCTAGTTGTAAATTGAAATTGAAACGATAAATTTAATTTTAAATATTGAATTTATAAAATCAACCCAAATAAATTATGTAGAAAATGTGTTTAAGTTTTTAAACAATTAATGTGATTTAAAAAATTACGTGTACCTATACCTTTTCCACAAAAAAAATATGTCCATACATAACCTTTAAAATTGCTCTAACTGACCATTTGGTTACATTTAGTTAAACGGTTTTCATCCAGGACAACACCATCGCAAAGTTACCCTTTCACAAATATTTTCTTTTGATACTTCTTTCTACGCTTTTTTTTTAAAAAAAAACTGCTGAAACTTCAACAATAATTGGAAGGGATATAAGGCAAGTTTTCGGTCAACCAACATTTCTATTTACCCCGCTTTTGTGGCCACATTGCTTAAGCCAGGTATCACTCTTGAGTTGGAATGAACTGCTGATGACGGGGAGATCAGGGTTTGAATCCTAGCTGAGTGCACGGAGTGTGGTTTTTCCTAAATGGCTCTCTACGCAAATGTAGAAACACTACCCTAAATTTCGACCTTCCTGATTGGATATTTATATCAATTTTTTAATATTATCTATCATGTCACAGTACTTGGGTTTTTAGGGCACACATGTTAGGCCTTATTTCTTTTTAATCCAAAAGGGAATGAGGCTCTCTCTCGTGTTAATTTTTTAACTTTTTAACTGTGTTTAAGAAACCTCACAATATATTAAAGAATACTTTTCAAGGAACAAAGTTGACTTTCTAGTTGGCGATAAGAAATGATAAAGGTATTTTTGTTGTACACCATCTAACTGAAATTAGAGAGACTTGGAGCAAGAGTAACTTGTTACTCTGGTAATACAGACTCCAAGATTAGCTATTCATGCTTTATACTAATCAGGATGAACTGGATCGTCTTGATCAAAATGATGTCATAATTTTTTTTAATAAACTTTAGTGAAATAAATTTGAAAAATATTTTGTAGACAACTATGAGCACCATTATTAAAGTTTTGGTTTTTTATTGGTAGGGTCAGGGAATTTTAAAATCTGATTGGAGTGGACACCTTGCAATAGATATTTGATAAAACCTAGATTCTTAGAATAGATATAAATATTATCTTGGTTATTGTTTGCAGCAACATATATGTCTTTGAAGGGAAAGCTGATATATGATTGATCACTAATCTTTAATCAGATTTTTAAAACCAGTTAATCAACTTAATGTTATCTTCTCTAATTTAGGCCAAGATTTGAATTTTGCTGTTTGTTGATAATGATTACCTTTCCATACCCACATGATGTGATTTTATACTTGATTCTTTACAAAAGAAAAAATCCAGATTTTTTGTATGAAACTAAAAAAAAATCTTTCACGTATACTTTCTCACTGTGATAAGCCTAAATGAAGCTCGGCTATACCCTTCTTTATATGGGGCTGTAATATAATATAAGTAAATATAATAATTATGGAAATTAATAATATAAAATATAGATTTCCTTCACTTTGATTTAATATCAAATTAAAATGGCTTTTCACATGTCAAAGATATTGTAATCTCCTTAACTGTCCAAGCAATCTTAGTAAAAAAAATGCAAACTTTGATTGTAATTTGAGACTTAGTTCTTAAAATTTAAAGTTCGAATTTATGTAAACACTTGGTGATTATTATACACTACTCTAAAAATAAAACAACGGCATTTATTAAAAAAACTAATCCTAATCTAATTGAATGACAAAGTCGACAATACAACTCTGTTTCAGTCTTGTACCGCACAAGGAATTTAGATTTCTGCTACCACTTCTGCCAATGATCCACTTTACATCAGCACGAATTTTGGCTCTTTGGAGCCGTACTGCATCAAGGTAAATTATTTAATTTTTTTATTATTATTATTTATCAGAAAATTATAGAAAGTTTCTTTTTTAAGAGATTGACATATATTTTTTAAGGGAAAAATACTTACTTTCTTACTCGTTGGCATGGAACTCAAAAGTTGACTGCTGCACTAGTACAAGTATGTAACTTCACCTTATCTTGAGATAGTTCAATTCATTCTACTTCAACACGCCCTATCTCTTTCAGATCCATTCTATTGCTATTCTCCAATCTGCCTCTTAATGTTATCTCCTCATCTGCGTCTAGGTGTTCCCATTGGGATTACCACTCAATACTATTAACATGCTTATAGATTCTTCCATTCATGTTGCATACCCTGCCAACCATAATCTGTGAGATTTGATTATCCTCGTTTCAATGGAAAACCCCAGTTTAGGAAAAGGCATTGTCTAGCTTAGAATTTCCAAAGAGCAGAAAGTGTAATGCGGTACAGTCACAATTGTTTTGGATGTGACTGTTAGTTGAGTGGATTATTGTCAGTTGAAATTGTATATCTCATGTTAGTTGACATACTTTCATCTATTCATGTTATCCCTGAGTGAGAAGAATACCGAAAGTCAAACCAAATTAACTCGACAATAGCTATTCCAAAGTGCATCAACCTCTAAAACCAAATTATCTCCTTTCAATCAAGAGCTGTGTGGAGTGTTGTGGTCAGCCAATATTCTGTTTGGAAAAGTAAATCATCCTAAATTGTGCGAGTTTTTAGAAATACAAATAAATCATTCTATAACAGATGAATCTACTCTTTGTAAAAGCTACTCTAGCTGGTGCTATGAGAAAACTATATATAAAATACGAACCAGGGTATGCGGGAAATAATCTTTTTATTATTTGATGAGACAATAGATGTAGAAGGCTGCTATGTGGGTAATGCAATTATTGGAGCTTTTGAACTGCATACTTTTGGTCAAACATTTCTCTTTACCACGGAATTCTTGAATAAAGCCACCTACTCCACAATCATTAAGTTGTTTGCTAAATCCATTATTTTGCTGTGGCATGACGATAATAAGCATGATGATTTTCTTTTTGTGGGTGATGCTGTGCTGTAAATGGTCAAAGTGGCAACTGCAATTAAAACATTATATTCTAAAATGATCCATGTAACATGCAGTTCACCAAGTGGTTGAAAAGGTGGGAAAGTGAGAAAGAACTTTGGAATTGTTACCAACTAGGATCACATATTAAAAATTCTTCTTGGAAGTGCTATCTAGAATACTTGATTTCAAGACAACAGCCCCTGACATACCTTTACCACCACAGCCAATAATTACACAATGGTGCACACGATTCCACGCGTGTTTCAATTACTGTGACCACACTCGTGAGCAGATTTGTCAGTGAAAATGATACGCTCTCAGATTACAAAATAGAGGGGAACTTGACGTATATCAAGGCTAATTTCAATATTTTTCCCGTAACCATAGCAAATTTAGAAAAGAAAGGTGTCTCATTGTCTGGCACTACTGCTCTTATTAACAACCTTTAGAAAGCTTCAGATAAATTGTAAAAGCAGGGTTTGCAAAACTTTAGAATGTTTTGATAAAATATTCAGCATTCAAAACAGTGTAAAATTGCCTACGTAATTATTGATAAAAGACTAAAAGTAACTATAGTAGGTATTGAGGAGGACATATCCACATATGACATTCCATACTTAGAGTATGCTCCAATAAAATCTGTGGATGTTGAGGGTAGCTTCTCCAGGTACAAAAATCTCTTGGCTGATAATTGATCGTCCATCATTCACACCTGAGAATCTGAAGATTACCTTTGTTGTGCATTGCTATGTAGAGTAAGGAAAATCTATGATATAATTCTCTCTATCTCATGCATACAAATGTTCTACCTATTTTATTATTTTTTTTCTTCCTTTGCAGTCATTACCACAAACAGACAAGAGGAACAATTAGATTTTTAATGTATTATCTGGATTTTTAAGAGTATCTTTTGTATTTCTGAGGATATAAAAACAGATGTTAAGTGCATATTTTTTATTTTCAGGGCATTTTTTTTAGAGAGCATAAATACACAATTTTAAGTGCATTTTTTCAATCTTTAAAAGCATCAACTTCTGGGCCCTGCTCATCATTATTTGAAAAAAATTAGTATTTGAATTAAAAAAAATACATTTATTCATACACTACATTAAACTTAAATGTAAATGTAAGTATGTTGGCAATATTAGCAATAATGTTGGGAATCAGCTTAATGCATACGGTGTGTTATAACACCCTTTTAGAGTAACATTGGTTAAAGTTTTTTTTTAAAAAAAAGAAACACGAAACTATTAAATGGTGCATAAAGGGTAACTAAAATGTCCGTTTAATTAGTACATATTAAGTTGTACATATCCCAATACTATGCAAATGTGTACCATGAATACATTGGAGGAAAAGCAGCTTAAGATTTAAAAATGTGTATAATCTGAACTAGTAGTAAGATGCGTTACTAAAAAAGAAATAAAGATTCAACCTTGACCTCACATCACTCCCGATAAAAACAAGCCACATCCCACCTGACCAAATAAACTCTACCTTGGCCCCTCTTTTCTGCTTCCGTATGATGATGACAGGTTCCAAATGCTCTCTAAAAACCTTGACCTCTCTTACCTTTTGATAAAAACAATTACCTTATAGTGTTAATTATCACTCATGATCATTGAACATTTTATAAACAACTCTATATTGGTTTATAAGGCTCACTCCACAGTATTTAATTCCAAGTGCAGTGTTCAATAACTAAAATTTAGCACACTAGCTTTTCAAACAGGCCTCTGATTAAAGTTAATCATGTATCCCTTTTTTAACAAACAATTTTTTTTAAATAGATTTTGTTTTTATTTCAAATCAGAACATCAGTTTTAGTAGAGTTTATGATTATATTGTTGGGATCTCTTTTCATTTTCTCGATACTTTTAATTGTATCAAACATATTGTCAGATGTCAATGGGGATTTCTTCATTATGTATTCAAAATGCCTTCTTGGTCCCAATAAATATATAACACCCCCTGTGAGTCCTTTTAATTACGACCATTAAATAATATATAAGGGAGTGGGTGAAATCTAAGGAACACGTGACAAGGGAAATTATTAGCAATATTTAAAATCAACAATATGAGCGGTTTATTCAAAACAATAACAATAGCGCAGAAAACTATACATGGTCTCATTATATCATAATGAGTTATGTTGAAAATCACTTAAAGACAACAACTTTATCTTTAAAGTTGTGCAGGTATTTACAATAAAGATATAAACTTGTAATTTATTCACTATTCTGATGGTTCAGTCTTTAAGAGACAGAACAACATTATGGGTTGAATTTAATACAATAGATTAATAATATCCATCTGTATGATACACAACTTCAATATAAGGGCCTAATGGACACCTTGAAACTGTTACAAAAGTGTCTTTATATACAAAGAACAAAGACTTCAAATTACGTTAACTTTACCAGTAAATCTTATACAAGAGAATTTACATAATGCGAGAGTTTGGCTAACAGACTTTAGTCAAACTCCCCCCGGGCTATCTGATCCTGACTCAGTATTAGGAAACTAAACACTATTTCCTTTAATAAACAATAATGTAAATATCATATTTAGAACAAACTTTGGAAAAAGATTATTAAATATACAGAAGTTAATTAAATTCATAATTAATCAAAAAATAATAATAAAGGAGGTTACTTTACTTTACTATATTTCAATATGCAAATAAAATTAAGAAATGTCACCTCGATGTTTACAAAAAATAAATACTACTATCCACAATTCCAAACACTTTACATTTAACTCGTTCAATTTCAAAACAATTAATAATTGTGGCTATCTACATGATTGAATTCCCCAAAAAGACTCTAGCGGCCAAGTGGCGACATACAAAATATAAAGTCCCATTTTATATTGAACAATTAGGTAAAGAAATAGTTAGATTTAGAAAATAGAATATTAATTTTTATAACACGAAAATTGACTAAAAGTTGAAAATAAATCAGAGTCCATTAAATGAATCGCCATAGTTATGATTCCGATACGATATACATGTTTATCCTGCCATTGTCCAGGTCCAAGACAATGATCCTACGTTGATCGTAGCTATCAAGATAGTAATTTTGGCACACATGCGCTGCCTATTATATAGTGGAGTTTGGTCGCAATGGAAGGAAGGTGGGAGAACAAAACACAAGCTTGGTGACGTCAACGGTGGCTTCAAAAGTCACGTACACATCTTGTAGATACTGCTCCATCGGAATTTCAGCGTATTTCTTCAATCGTCCGATATTTTGAAAGTAGTTCATCTTCCTACCATCAGAGGGCAGATGAATAGTTACTCTCTAGTCATCTTCAAAGTTGTATGGCCCATTGCACGTTAGTAGAATCGGAGTGTCAGGATGTCTTGTTGGAACATCATATCTCGCTTGACCCACTCGCTGATCTAGGATGCCAGGTGTAGGCCAGCCTTGGTGGTTACTAGTGTAAGCAGATTCAATTGGTAAGTACATGAACAAACTATTAATATTGAATTGGATTATGTAGTGAAAATATATTGTTCAGCATTGTTTTATTATGTCGTACTAACCTACCTGAACTACAATAGAGAAGATTGCCATTGTAGGGATCCCATTAGTGTCGGTATAATTGGAGCGGGTAGTATGATTTACTGAGAGCTATGTGTTAATGTCAGCATGGGGTTGGTCCTATTGTAACACAATGCAATGTAATGCTACAAATAGATTGAAATATTTTTTTTAAACTGTAGCATATTACTACCTACACAGTTTCAATTGAATTTATCAGTTGCCCAACTTTAATACATACAAATTAAAAAGTTACAAAATATTTTAATGGTTATTAATTAATAATTAATAAAGTTATAGAATAGTAGTAAAATAATAGAGCACAAATAAAACTAAAAACACTAACACATATCTACACACACCTCAATATTTCGAAGCTATTATAGCATCTTCCTCTTACTACTTCCTAAGAAATATGCTATAATAGCATCAAAATATTGAAGTGTGTCTAAATATATGTTAGTATTTTTTACTTTTATTTGTGCTCTATTATTTTCCTACTACTGTAAGTGACCTGGCGATCTAGGTGTAAGGTGTCGGACTTCTGTGCTGGGGTCCGGGGTTCAATCCTCGGTCCCAGCACAGATTTATCTGATTGCCAAATCCTTCCTTCACCTCTGACAAGATTTGTATTAATCACAACTTGTTAATGTGTGGAATGCCAGGCTCTCCACCGTGGTTCGGATCCCACGTTAAACTGTAGGTCCTCCATTTCATCTCACATTCACCCTACCATTACACATTAGTGTAAGTGCGTATAACCAGAACGGGTAGTAAGACGCGGTGCTAATAATAATAATAATAATTACAAATAGTTTCGCCCAATGTACTTTATTTCATACAAATTGATAGTTATTGGTTGCACCAGTTCAAAGTTTTATGCATGCAAATTTGAAACCTTATTTTTAAGTTTACCCAAATACTTCTCTCTCTTTTTTTTTAAAAGATTATGCTAATCAGAATTATATAAATACTTCTAACTACCTTAAATTTAGTATATTTTAGATAGATGCGTTTTAGAGGGCTTCAAACCCTTGACCTCTAACCCAATTTGTTACCGCATCATCACTTGTTCCTATTATAAGCTTTCTCAAAAAATGGTAAAACAAGTTTGGCAAACTTTAATTAGTCTAATTTATTGAAAATATAATTGATGCACATTTCAAGTCATGGTTAGTAAAAATAATGGTAGAGTATCACTAGAAATATGACAGTGGGGAGCTTTGATATGTCATAATTTTATCGTAATATGGTTTTTGTTTTACAACATTTTGATAGACATATGTCGCATTGTCCATTAACATTTTACCCAATTAAACAGATTTTAACTAGAGAAGCCTCTGTAAATTCTTCTTTTATTCCCATGCAATTTCCTATGTGATAGGTGCCAAAATTTGAAAACTGTTTCTTTATATTCTTAAAGTTGTGGAATGTCATAAAAATAGGTCACACTCAAAATATTTGATCACTGATATGAACCAAAAAAATATTCATACCAAAAATAACACTATGAAACGAGTAAAATATTTCATCTTTCCTTTTCTTTCCCAAATTGTTTGCAGCTTTTCCATGTTTGATTACATCATTATCATCATGCATTGTTTCTAGCCTGTGACAAGGCTAGTTTAATAAAATTCCTTTATACATTTGAATACATATAATTTTAAAATTTGCATTATTATTTGCACTATTAATTGTATTATAATCATTGGTCGGAATAGAGTGGGGTTCTTTCTATTACATTATCCATTTTTGTAGAAGATTCCAAACATAGACAACAGTAGGTCTACTTTCATGTTTAAACATTTTTGAAAACAAAACTAAAATTTAATATTTTATTGTTGTCACAAATTTTGCTTCAAGTTTTAATTTTAATAATACAGTTTTTACAAGTGGTTCAACAATTAAAAATTATTTGGTGTAAGCTGTTTTACATGCTGTATAAGGATGTAATTTAATGCTGCCCTATCGTTTTATAAAGAAAAATGTTCATTATTATATTTTTTGATTATCAGGGTTGGGTAGCTTAATTAGTTTTGGATATGGCCAAAATTTTATGAACACATATCCTTATGAACAGATTAAATTGATATTTTTTGTATTCATACAGCTATAAATATATGGTACCATTTATACCAAAACCTCCTAAAATATATATTTACTCAAGGCTGTAGCAAAAGTAATAAGAATAAGCTCAGTATTTCATGGGTCAACATTTTATCTCAACTACTAGTTCATATGCCTGTAAATCCAAGATTTCAGATTTTGATTACTTACAGGCCCAAAATATTTATAATTTTAAGTCCAGTTTTACCCTTTTTCATTAAATTATAGATTATAGTTTAAGGATATGGTGACAGTGGTTATTTTAGAGTTGATTAAAATAAAGTTTCCAATAGTCAGCACATTGGCATTAATTTGTGTATGATATTTAGGGCCGGCTTACTATCTGGGTGGGCCCAAGTGCAGTTATTGATTTTGAGGCCCTTAAAAGACTCCTAAAAGGACAAAATTAAATGTACATATTAATTGTAGTTAAAATTTGATAACCAATATAACACCTTTTTTTTAAATCGAGGCAGCTTGCTTTCTGTGAAGCCCTGGTTTTAATCACATCTACTCATATTCAATTGACAACACTGCTAGTGAATTTACTATTTCTTGGGACATTGTTGAACGAAGGTAATTATTTTGTAAGTTTCAACTTACTAAAAGATATTTCAGATGATACCACCATTACTGGTATTGTTAGGAACAAGCAAAGAGCTACAATCATTGCAATTGGGGAAAATATTACTATATTCCTTTTTTAAGAGAAAGTTTAGTAAGTATAATTAATGTTGATTTTCAATATTACATTCCTTTAGAACTTTTTTAAGTAGAAGTACTTCACTTTCTATTTCTGGGAAATGTCTTTCCTTATTCCAATATTACATCTTTTATTTGAACCATAAAATACTGTACATAACCTCTGAAGTGATCCAACAAGTTTTTACACTGTAATGTTGGAACAGCAGTATCACAAAGTAATTAAAGTTATGCGCAACACATGGCACATACAAAGCTTAGTTATTCAACTTGTGAAGTCTTGATTGCACACCTTAGTCGGCCCTTTATATTCGCATTACTGTCCTAGGACTGACCTCTACACTCATTTATGTTTAAGCCATGTTAAGCATTACGAGTAGTTACCGTATTGACAGTGCGTGGTCTGGTTAAGGACTGATGTTATACTAGTCATCATTGGTTTGTGTGTTTCAAGGTTATACCGGGGATGGAACCCCCTCTCCTCTCATGCCTACATTCATAGCTCAAAGTTGTGAGAAACAGAGGCGAGATCACATTGCGTGGCGTAACAAAAGGCAACACTGACATTACTTTGAAACACATATCTTCCTGAATCTGAGTGTAGTAAGGCAAGGTGTTGGGGACAAGTGTTTGAAGGGTCAAGATGAGATCAAATAGCCTCTTTTCAAAAATATTATGAACCCTATTTACAGGTGAAAAAGAATAATAAATAGTCTTTTCTTTATATTATTTTTTCACCTGCCTCAGTGGTGTAGTTGGCTAACGCGCCAGTTTGTGTTGAGCCAGATTGCAGAAGACAGGGAGATTGAGGTTCGAATCTCAGTCGGTAGAATTGGGGGTAGTTTTTCTTAGATGACTTTCCACTCTCCCTCCACACAAATGTGGGTTCACTTCCTTTAAATTCATCTTCCCAATTTTCAACCCATTAGAGTAATTAGTACTTAAGTGTATAACCCGAACTGGTATAAAGATGCGGTGTTAATATTATTTTTCGCTTGATTAAATCTTAAATATTTAGCAGGCTAAAATGGGGCCGCTTCAGAGGGGGCCTGAAGCACCACACCNTCCCATGAAGCCGGCCCTGATGAGATTGAATTTTTCCATGCTAAAAAAAGATATTGGATTGTTCTATTCTAAAAACAAATTTAAATAAGTCAAGGGAAATTTTTGAAAGCGTGACAACTATGGGGAATATGAGCTAGGGATGCATTTTATATTAAATCATTGATTCACTCATGTATACATTGTGTGGTACCTACAGAATGTAAAGTTGATCTTTAACTTAAACATACTATCAAAAAATCAAAAAATATTTCCAACAGATAGAAACAATTCATTTTGTGACTGTGTAATTTTATTGAATTATTGTGTGTGAAATTGATGGTGTTTTTTTCCTGTAAAAACATGAAATATACAATGAAATTGAATTACAGTATGGATTTAAAATCCTTTATTAACATATTGTTTCTCCTTATATCTATTAAAATTGACATAAATTCTTATGCATATAATATTTATTTTTCCATCCTAACATCTAGCCTTATTGATTTTTATCCCTTTAATACTTTATGGGCTTTAAACATGCAGAAACCTGCTTAGGTGGCCGCATAGCCCAAGGCACTGATCACTCTCATGTTAGACTAGACTGCTAATGACGGGGAGATCGTGGTTCAATTCCTGTCTGGTGTATTGAGGGAGTTTTTTTTTTTCTAAATGGTTTCCCAATCTCCACACAAATTCAGATATAAATTCAACCTAACACATTAGAGTAAGCAGAACATATGCGTAAAACCCTAATGAGTAGTAAGTCGCAGTGCTAAAACAATTGCTGAATTTTAATTCTTTAGCTCTATTTTTGCATCACAATTGCATTTGAAAACATTACAATAATGACATTCAAGTGAAAATCAAAATGTTGTAAAGGTACAGAATTTTGCCCCTACGTTTATGAGCCAATTGAAGTGATACTGTTTAATTAGCTGATAATTGCCCCGTCATCAAGCACTAATTAAAGCGGTACGGTATTTTGATGATATAATTGGTATTTGTAGCCCCGTGATCGAGCGCCAATTGAGGAGTTATTGTATAATGCCTCTACGTTTGGGACACCATTTATAATGTTTATGAAATGTTTATATTGTGAATGCCCTCACGTTGGAGCCATTTGTTACGTGTATAATTGTCACTGATATAAATTACTTTATTTAGTATTGAATAATAACACAATTGTAAAGTTTGATACTATTTATTTATTGAATAATCACTATTTGTAATGGTCGGAAAACTGATCATGTCGTTTAGCGTAACAATTTAGAGAGGCGGCTGATAACACGATCGTAGTAATCGCGGACAGGAGTTACAGTCCGAGTACATCAAGGACTGGTTTCCTCGTGCCGTTCTATTGCACCATCCTACGTATATATCTATTACTCATGGAAGCTTCCAGAAGCTTCTATATAAAAAAATAAAATATTATATAAAAAACATCTGGATCGAAGTAGAATGTTCGAGAAGAGGAAGTTATTTTTTAAAGACTTTTAAATAGTCATTCTGACTCTGCTGGTCCTACGTCATTGACAGTGGCTCTTGTGTCCTTCTTGAAAGAAGAAGTGCTTTAAGCGCCACGTAATAGATTATATAATTTAAATAAAATAAAATACGTTTATAAAATTAGGACGATATTATTGTCAATGCTCTCACATATTCTTTCGGGTCAAATCAGGTACATTACAAGGTGTACCAAGTTTTATCAAAATATTATTAAATTTAAAGTAGTGGGACTTTATTTTTATGTTTTGGTGCCTACAGTTAAAACAAATATTGATAACTTAGCCTCACAGTTTTTGTAATACAACTAAAATGTCACTATTAATCAAAATCGTATTTTTAGATATTAGGGCATGCGTGAATACTGTTGGAAATAAAATTATTATTTCATGCATCCACTGTTTCTATTGGTGTTACGATTGTGGTCGCCGTTGCTCAGTACCTATGGCATCATAAATGTTTTGTCTCTTGTAGATCGTTCCACAACTATAGTATATTCTACATAATCTAAGTGCAATACAGGATTATGATCATGGAGAATGTTATCAATCAGTGATTGTTATCAGTTTCTTGTAGACCCAACCATTTGTATGCTTAAACATATGAAATTCTTCATATATTTTAATCAAAGCTTCGGTTATTGTTATCATTTTCTGGTAATTTAGAGACACCAACCTAAACATTTATAAAAGCTTAACATTAGAAAACCCTCATAACTTAAGTAACTAAAGTGTTTTATCATGTCCACTGCGATACAAAAACACGACCTTTTGAATGTACGTTAATAGGCTGTTACCATGTGACTGTGATAGACAGAATGGGCCTTTTCGTTGTACGTATGTTTTCAGTGATATGGAATGCATGAGTCATAGTCTACACAACTCCCCCTCCCTGCGGCACATTACAATATAACCTCTTTTTTTATATTTAGTATTTTTTTAAACGTAAAAATGTATCCAGGGTACATTCATATAATTTCTCTCGTACTTTTTAAAAATGTAAATACAGTAAAAGTTCATATGTACCGCGCTTGTCGTGTTGAGCTCGACTACTGAGGACGGGGAGATCGAGGTTCGAATCTCGGTCGGGTGAACTGAGGGTGGTTTTTCCTAAATGGTTTTCCACTCTCCCTCCACGCAAATACGGGTTCACTTCCTCTATTTCAACCTTCCAAATTCCTAGTCCATTAGAGTAATTAGTACTTAAAGCGTATAACCCGAACGGGTAGTAAGACGCGGTGCTAAATATTATTATTATTATTATTATTAACTTAACATACACAAACTAAACTAAAAGTAGGGTAGAATTAACACTCTAGTCTCTTCTTGTTATTGTTTATAACGAAGCATCTGTATTTAATATGGCATCGTTTATTATTATCAATCTGCTATTGTTATCAATTCCTCTTGGTACCAAAGCAATCACATTAAGTGGCGCCCACTGTATATACATTATTATTTATCCACCCTTTATCAAGCATTGGGTGTGGGCACAGGTGCGCTAATTAAGGTGGATAGTCGTGAAATCGATATGTGAACACACATATTCTAAAAATTTTGTATCCAAGACAACATGGAGGCCAACGTGTTAAGCCTTGTTGAAAAATTCAGAGGCCGGGAAAATGGAAATTTCACATGAAAGCCCTCCTAAAGTTGGGGCATAGTGGAAGGTGCTATAAAATTTGAAGAGGCTAAAGATAAGGACAGAAAGGCCCTATCTAAAAGTGTGTTACTTGTAGAAGAGGACCTACTACACCATGCACGACAGCAAAAGAAGCCTGGAACACTAAAACACTATTTGAAGATAAAGGATTGACTTGGAAAGTGGAATTATTAAGACAATTTACCCTAACTCGACTTGATAACTGTAACTCTCTCGAAGATTATGTCAATCAAATTGTATCAACAGCTCAACGACTTCGAGATATCAAGTTTGACATTTCAGAGGAATGGATTGGAACTTTATTACTGGTAGGACTCCCTGAGAAATATAAGCCTATAAACATGGCTCTTGAAAGTTTGGGTATGCCAATAAACAAAGTCATAATAAAGGTAAAGCTACAAGACGTCAAAAGTGACAACAAAAATCTCCAAAACGGCACTTTATGGCTGTCAACAGAACACAGTGTGTCCTAGTGGGAACAATAAAAACTATTTATATGTAAACAAACCTACAGTGCAACACCCTCACATTCAGAGATGTTGCAATTTTAACAAGAAGGGTCATTTTGCAGTAAATTGTCAAAAATAACAGAAAAACTGCGAAAATAATAATAAACAAGCCGAAAAGAAGGACACGGGTGCTTTCCTAGCTTGTTTAATTCCGAATGTGCTGAAAGAAAGTGAACAATGCCATTTGGATTCATGTGCATCAATGCACCTCACAAACAATTATAACTTAAGTGCATTATTACCACTGGCAACTCTCCAGCTTCTCTTGGATACATGACCTTAGCTTTATTATGGTAGTGTACATGTACCATCCTTGTGGTGTGTGCACAGACGTAAGCTGATATTCTGTGAGTCAACTGTTTGAACTTTGGGTTAGATGATTGCTGGCTGGCTGAGTGTAGTTTTGAAACATCAGGACTGGGATGTGTTGATTAGCTCGCAAAAAGATAAAGATAAACAATACATTATTCAGTAGAGTTCTCTTTGATGACATTTCTTGCTAGCACTTCTGACTAACATACCCTGGCAGGGTGGGGGAACGGTTAGCACTCTTGACATGTGGTGGGGGTCCATATAACGTAAGCTTATAACACATATATGTATATGCATCGGGCCTACATAACATTATATGAATGCCTACACATATGCATACTTACAAACATACATAAATACAAACAAACAAGGAGCATGAATGGACAAGACATTAAAGTATTAATAAACACCTACCTAGATATTTGATATATTTATACATTAAATTAAATATCAATGAAAAAATGTGCTGTAATTGGTTACAAAGACTACATCGCAGTAATCACACTTACATAAGCACCAGTCCTGCATGGGATTTTCCCCCAAGCACATTTAGGTCCACTTATAATTAAGCTCTGATAACATATAGTTTGTCTTTCTGTTGTCTGTAGTCAAAGCCAACCACCCTTCCTTTGAGTAGATTTGCCTGTCCTCATAAATTATAATAGGTTTTCATACAAAAGTCAAATCTCTACTCCACCACTCCACACATACTGATTGATGATACATGATTGAGTGTGCATTCAGTCTGAGCCTCTAGAATGTATTTGGGATCTCTGCATCTCATTTTTCTTCTTATACGGCTATCAATTATTTCTGTAACCATACACTCAAAATAAAATCTGTGCAATTTTGGCAACATGGTTTCAACCCAGAAGAATTCATTCTTGTATATTTTTTCAACCAAGAAGTCATTCTCAGCATATGCATTGAAATCGCAGAAGGACTTCTGTGCAATGTTGAGCTGGCCTTGTATTCAATAGTAGATATATGAGATTTTTTCAAAGCCATCTTTCCTCTCCAGACATGTTCTTGCTTTCTGTAACTGCATCCTCAAATTTTATGCTCCCTATTGAAAGGAAACATTTTATCTTTACAATGCTTCAGGACTAACACCAAGAAAAGCGACATCAGGATGAACACAAATTCCCCACTTATTTGTTTTCACATCTTGAAGATGTAGTATTTTTGACATTAGTCACAATAAAAAAAAAGTTTTAATGACAAAGCCTTCCCAGGTTCTTTTTGGAGAATGTATCTACCCATGGTGAAAATTGTGGGGCTATTTGCATTTGGTTAAGAAAATATGAGATATCTATCTCTGTTTCCTGTTATATTTTTTTGATGTAGGTATCTTTCTCAATCAATAAACTAGCTATGTCATCGTCACTATTTGATAAAACTCAAAATTTTTCACTTTCACTTGAATTACTCACTATTATCTTCTTCCTAACTTTGGAATTTTAAATCGGTACATTACAGATGAGAATACATTATGTCTAGGGAGGGAGGGAGTTCTTCCACACCGGACATGTACTCCGTATCACATATGGCTTCTATATTTTATATGCCTCTATAAGTTGTAATTATTTATATATATAAAGTCCGTTCACCTTAGGAATTGTTTTCTGAAAGGCCTTTATCCCTACTGGAAATATATTATATAGTAGGATATTGGTAGGAAAAAAGACCTTTCAGAGAGTTAGGGCCAGTTTCATAGTCAAATTTAGTACGCCTCAAGTGCGGCACTACACTAAGTACATGACGACACCTACCTAAACCAGAATGGAATGGGCCAGTTTCCTATGCGAGAACGGCCCATTCCATTCGAGTTTAGGTAGGTGTCGTCATGTATTTAGTGTAGCGCTGCACTTGAGGCGTACTAAATTTGACTATGAAACTGGCCCTAACTCCCTGAAAGGTCTTTTTTCCTACCAATATCCTACTATATAATA
>CABFVX010002074.1:0-10903 GCA_902151425.1 Timema shepardi | reverse complement strand
GGTGAGAGAGAGAATTGAACAAAATTGATGATTACATTTTTCATTTGCACAAGTCATGTGACATATAATAATATATTATTTCAAAGTGAGCATATATATAGCTAAACTTGGATTAGGACTTGAATCGGTCGGTGAATCATGCCAAAAATATATATTAAAAAAATTACTAGGAACTTGCAGCAATAAACTAGAGTTTACAATAAAAAGGTAGGTTTATTAATAATTTACCTCGACGAATAAAAAATGTATATATTATTACTATGTATGCATTTTTATTATTTTTAGGTGGTTTTCCACGATATTTTCTCTTTCTTTAGTTTCCCCATTCTCTCCCCATGTAAATAGGGTGCATTTAATATAAAAATTTGTTTCCTATTCCTTGAACCCAAGAATAACTAAAACTTTAAATGTTTAACTAATCACTAGATAATAATAATTATTATTATTATTAGCACCGCGTCTTACTACCCGTTCGGGTTATACACACTTACGCTAATGTGTAATGGTAGGGTGATTGTGAGATGAAATGGAGGACCTACAGTTTAACGTGGAATCCGAACCACGGTGGAGGCCTGGCATTCCCCACATTCACAAGATGTCTTGTCAGAGGTGAAGGAAGGGTTTGGTAATCAGATAAATCTGTGCCGGGACCGAGGATTGAACCCCGGCCGCCAGCACAGAAGTCTGACACCTTACCCCTTGACCACCAGGTCACCGACCACTAGATAATTCTAAATGCCTAGAAAACATAGGACAGCTATTGGTTATTATAAGTTTGTAAGTACATCTTATTTAGATAAAAATGTTTCCGTTATTTTGACTAAAGTATTCAAATAAAAATCTCTCTCGCACATGAAAAAAGTAATATTTTTAATGAAAGTAATATGTGATGAATCACATTCCCTTGTGAATTAAATAATTATTTTATTACATTATTTATTTGCCAAAATATAATAGAAAATTGGTAGAAAAAATGTTGTTATAATAGTAAAGAGTGGTTTATCATTTAAAGTAAATTCAAAGTTCTCACACACTTGCAAATGCTAACATTAACTACTAGTATAATATTACACTTACTCTCTAAGTTATTTTGAAATACATGAATAATGAACACTATACCTATATTGTCTAGGTACCCAACAGGATATCACACATATTAACACATTATTATAGACTATTTCCATAGGAACTACAGCCTGAAACTTGACCTGATGATACCCTTATAGGTGGGATCAACAGAGACATTCTAAATAATATTCAAATACAAGCATTTCCAAAATTTTAAGCCATACAAAAATGCTGGAAATAATGCCAGTTTAAACATAGATTTTTGGATTATCCCCATTTTAAAGGCAATAAAAATCTATTTAAGAATCAAGTAGCCAAAGCTATTATTTATGCTTTTTCATTTCGATATCATATTTTGAAAATTGAAAAATGACTCCTGGACACAGGAATCGAACCCGGGATCTTTGACTTAGTACGTCAATGCTATAACCACTGATCTATCCAGAAATCATCCTGTGCCCAGGGTAATTCTTCACTCATATTTTAAGGCAGAGTCTATGATGGACGTGAGGATTAAGATCACGAGCTATCAGATAATGCAGCCACCTTCGACCCGGTAGTTGGCCTTTTGCTGCCACGTGTACAATTATTATAATTGTAAGGGATTGCCTATTTAGGAATCAAATAGCCAAAGCTATTATTTATTCTTTTAGTTAGGATTACTCCATCTAGATATCATATTCTGAAAATTGAAAAATGACACCTGGACACAGGAATCGAACCCGGGACATTTGGCTTAGTACACCAATGCTATAACCACTGAGCTATTTAGGAATCGTCCCGTGCCCAGGGTCATTCTTCACTCATTTTTTAAGGCAGAGTCTATGATAGAGGTGCGGAAATTGTCGGCTACAAATNCCCCCCTTCCCCCCCCCCCCGCCACTCAGTTGTAACAACTGGCATGAACTGGATAGATGAGTCTTAGAAACAAGCCGGAGCCCAGATGGCATCATATTCTGAGAAACAAGTTATCAAAGGTAATTTCAGATGTAATTAAATACTCTTGCTCATAAATGACAACTCAAAAATACATTAAACAATCTATACTAATTTGACATTAAAATTAACCTCAAATTGTCCTGCCATAGCAACAAATTAATTATCAAATAGAGCTCCAGATAAAATGATCAGTCAGGAAAGCGATCCAGCAAATATACACAAGAGTTAAGTTACCCTAACTGAAGGTTCTCATAGGTTAAACAATAACAGTATAGTATCATATGACAAAGTGTCTCCCGATAGAATATTAGGATATTAAACATATCAGAATCTATTTATAAAGGTTATTATATAGGAAACTATGCCGTCTAATGGCCTGCAAAAATAGCCTTAGTAAATAAAGCTAAGACTGCGGTATAACCTCGCCGGCTCGCGGCCCATTCTTTGACTAACAATTCATAAACTTTAAAACATTTTCAACAAAGATAAATAGTCTCTAAATATATAATTTTTTAAATATTATTCCTTGAAATATTACAATAAGAAGAGCTGGCAAACGACGCTATAAGTTTAAAAAGTCCGTCTCAAATGTCGGTAACCAAGGGGTAAAAAAGAACCCATCCACTAAGCGGCTAAGAAAAGTTTTAAATTAAGGCACAGGATCTAAAGGTTCCCCATAGAGATCGTAATCAAAGTGAACATGTTTTGAAATAACCGCCCAAAGATAAACAATATTATCATGACTTTAAGAGCCCAAAATTTACTAAGTTCATAAAGTGCCAATAATTAATAAATTTCAAGTATTACTAGTCCAGAACAATAATTTTGAATATAATAGAACATTTTAAGCCCAAAGGAGATTTCAAACAACCCAACATTTAAATCAGCCTCTGGCAATGTCGCTCACCTTGCAGCCAGTAAGTAATATGTGCCTACAACACAGACACACCATCATTATATACCCTAAAAATATGCCACGTGCTCTCAAGGTGCGGGAACAATAGGAGGGAGAGGGGAAGGGGGAACCATATATCGAGAACATCTATGTAATCTCTTATCCGTAAGTAAAATAGTCGATAAAGGGAACAAAATCGTTCTTGTTAGAATTGGGGGCAATATTGATAATGGTGGGGATCTTATGGCCACAGCAACTGAGTGAGGAGTGATTTATCAATTAGACATATCATCTTCCCACCATGCAAGTGACATTGCCAAAGGAATTAATGGCATAGACGATTGGGTCACCTAAATAGAAAAGTATGGAAAGGTTAAATTACAGAGGTACTTAAGTTGAAACAATCCAGAGCAATATGTATCCCTGTGAGATATGCATTTTGGGAAAGCATAGTTGACAACCTTTTAAGAGGAGTAAATTTCGGGCCAAGGACCCTCTAGACTCTAGAGCACTGATTCCCTAACTCTGGTTCGCGAAGAAGTCCAAGTTTCCAAGGGGTCCGCCAAAATATTTCCATAATGGCAGATTTTTAATGAACAGTTTTTGAAGTTTTGTGAGGCACATTTACTAGATTCTCTTATCTAAAGTTGATGATGTTTCTGTTTATTGTCTATCCAGAAACCTACGCTTACTTTTTCTACTACCCCATCAATAATTTGTTTCGCTTTCCACAACAGAAACATGCTCAGTGCCGAAAGTGACTTGAGATTTTAATTATCGTTTGTAGTTCCTGACTTTAAATCTTTTTTCCATCTAAAGCAAGTTTATTCTTCTCACTAAATCACCGGAAGAGGCTAGTAGCATTTGAAACTTAAATCGGCATGGAATTTTGTGATTACAGTTAGGTATTTCAGTTATATAAAAGCAGCAATTTCCAATACAACTTTAAAAATAACATGTAAAATTTTATAATATTGTGACAATAAAGATAATAAAATGTCACTACTTTGCTTAATTAATTTCAATTTTACTTTTTAATAAATTAATATTTATTTGAACTTGTACTTACATATTTTCAATATTTTTACATTATTTTTGGTTAGGTATTCCAAAGTTCCAACCAGAGTTATAGTAGGATAATTTAAAAGTTTTACATCTTTTTATTGCAATTAATAAATAAATTTCAGAAAAATTAGCTATAAAATTTTGTGTGGCTACGAATATTTATCAGGGGGTTCATGCATCTCAGATGTATGTGAAAGGGGTTTGCGAGTCAAAAAAGTTTTGGAACCACAGCTCTAGAGATAGTCCACAAAGACTTATGTGAGCCAATGGAGACCAATTCGATAGGAAAAAATAGGTATTTCTTCATCCTTGTCGATGACTGTACACTATATACCCATGTTTATATTTTGAAATCCAAGGACCAAGTCCCAGATTTTTTCAAAGAGTATTATGCCCAGGTGGAAAACCAACTTAACAATAAAATAAAAGTGCTACACTCAGAAAATGGGACAGAATATGTCAATTGGAGGATGACAAACTTCTTGAAAGAAAATAGTATTCAACACCAAACAAAGATAAGATACCGCAGCAGGATAGAGTTGCAGAAAGATCTAACAGGAGCATTGTAGAGAATGCCAGATGCCTACTGCAAATATATTGGGCATAGGCAATAAAAACTGCTGTTTACCTAAATAACAGGAAGTCCAACAAAAGTTCTCCAAGAATGTACCCCTTATGAGGCTTGGCACTCAAGGAAACTAAACTTGAGTCATCTCAAGGTATTTGGATGTGAGACCATGGCACAGATGCCAATTGAGAAAAAAAGAAAATGAGATCCTGGTTCATCATTGGATATTGTGAAAACACGAAAGGATATTGTATAATTGACTCAGCCACCAATCAAATAACCATCAATCGCGACATAATCTTCCTGGAAAACAAAAAGATCAAAGCAAATACAAAATAAGAAGTGTGCAGGCCCTCAATTCCTCCATCAGTTAACCTAAACACAAATGAAGACCAGGAAGAGAACACAAAGGAAGATCTGGAAGAAAACACAAATGAAGATCAGGGAGCGAACACAAATTAAAATTAGGAGGAAGGCGCTGATGATATCACAGAGGGACCTTTTTTTTCCCCCCCTATGGCAGAGAAATGGAAGTGACTCCCAAACCATTGTTAAGACGATCTGTGTTCGAAGACCTAAAATTGATTAAGATTTTGTGACTTTCCTTGTTGAAGAAAATGGTGAGCCGTCGACGCCAAGGGAATCATTCACAAGCCCACATGCTTCAAAGTTGAAGGAAGCTATAGGTGAGGAATGATCATCTATTTCGACCAATGAAACCTACTAATGGACCTACTTGCCCAAAGGTAAACCGTGCCTCGAAACAAAGTGGGTATTCAAGATCTAAGACTCGTCTTCAGAGCAACCAAAATATAATGTACGTTTAGTTGTGAAGGGATGCAGCCATAAAACAGGGATATATTATAAAGATAATTTTCCCCAGTAATTAAATACTCTTCACTAAGGTACTTATGTGCATTGGCTGTTAAGGAAGATCAAGAAATCACTCACATGCACAAATTCCTTGATGAGATTTATGTACAACCCCTAGACGAGATCAAAGATAAACCAACCATTAAAGTTTGGCAACTGAAAAGGGTCATGTACGGCCTCAAACATAGTTTTAAATGTTGGAATCACCGCATTCACGAAATTCTCACACAAATGGAATTTGAGCAGTCTATAGTGGACCCATGCATTTATCTCACATGTTTAATCTACAGAGTCATCATCATTCTTGCTATTTATATCGACGAAATGCTCCTGTTCACTAATGATAACAGCTTAAAGGACAGTGCCCAGTTAAAACTGGACTCTGAGTTCAGTATGAAGGATCTAGGAGAGGCTAGAAATTGCCTGGGAATGACCATCACTAGGGACCGCACCACCGGCTAGCTGTGGATTACCCAGCGACCCTACATTGACAAGCTTCTCCAACGATTTGGAATGGCCGACTGCAAACCCATGGCAATCCCAATGGAAGTAGGATTTAAGCTTCAAAGACCCTCTAAAGATGCAGTGAAGTGTAGTAAAAGTGCTGAGTGTGATGACCAAATTGAAAAGTGTATTGATAAAATTTCTTATGAACAGGCCAGACCAGATATTGCTAATACTGTAAATTCTGTAAATAATTTTAATAATGATCCATTAACATATCATTGGTAGGGACATGCAAAATTCACATATGTGATAAAACAAACTTTTACACAAATTATACTTTTTTCACACGAATAACACGAATTTAAGCTTATTTTTCTAGATAAACACAATTTCTTTTTGATTTGACAAATACCACATCATGCAGTATTTTCAAGGCGATAACACTGGTGATAGCACTATACCAGGGCTGCCATTTATATTAATAATATTAGTTTTTACTTATTTTATAAATATAAAATGGATCAAGGAAAAAATTTAGGTTTTTTTAGGATATTTAAGTTTTTTTTATCTGAGGCTAGCATTAAAAATCACGATTTCTACTTTTATGCATTACAATACTTAAATTTTGATTCTTTGTTTACAGCCTTTAAAAGATTCCCTGCTGGGTCCAAGCAAGGACATTAGTATATATGAACCTTGCTACAGGCGCTCATGTTTGGCTAAATTCTATCTTCTTAGATTTTATTCCCTTCTCCTTATTTGATAGTAGTTTAGTTTTCTATGATGACATGTTTCGGTGTTATTATTGTTTGGTCTAAACCTAAGTTGAAAATCAATTATTTCGATATTGCTATTTGTAAGACTTGAAATTAATGTTATTGAGATATCTTGTTTTATATTACTAAGGGTGAAATGTTTTGTGCATATTTATATTTGATTTTTCTCTGAATATGTTAATAAATAAATACACAAAATGAACACATTTTTATCCTAGTTTTTTAAACTAATACCAACTTGATTCATATATATGTAAATAATATCACTTTTTGAGAAAAATAACACCACTTTTACCCTAAAATAACCTCACCTTTGGCATGTCTCTAGTCATTGGGTTGCTGTTAAACATATTTTTAAGTATTTACAAGGCATATAAGATTTAAAATGACACTACAGTAAAGATTGTGATTCAGAAATTGGTACTCATAGTGATGCTGACTAGGACATTGAGAACAACAGACACTCAGTAGTCCTGTGGCTTAGAATATAAATCAAAGAATTGCAACCTGGTAGTCTTGGACCGTCTGTGATCGTTGATGATAATAAGGGAGCTATACACTTGACAAAAAATTATATGACTAGCCAAAGATCCAAGCACATAGGTGAGATGGTGTCAGATATATTGTCTATAGAATACCATCATGCATTTTTGAGGGAGTTAGTTTTGCTGAATAACCATAATTAAGGGGAAGTTATGTAAAGTAAAGTATTATTTCATGTTTCAACTGTTCTGATGTTACGCTTGGGGTCGCCATTTCTCAGTACCTCAGCAATTACGGCCTTTTAAATGTTTTGTCTAATTTTATACCTAATTAAAAGTTAAGATTTAGATAAATTGCTCTAGAAATATATATAAAAATTAAATTTATAGATCAAACAGTTGCTAAATTGATAGATGTATTAAGTGAAATTACTTCTGGTGAAAAAACATATTGTCAGATATGAACATTTATATACAATTATAATGTACCATCAACTAGACCATAAACTTGTTGATGAAAAGTCTAAAACATAGGTTGACACATAACTATATATTAATAACAGCTTCATAGTCCTAATATATATAAAACTTGTGTTTATACAGACAGCTACAATCTGGCAAATTCTGAATCTTATCTAATATAAGCAAAACCTATCCATAACTATAAAGTATCATAGGCAGCTACAGGATACAAGCTACATTGATCACTTCCAAACCATTGTTAGTGTTGAAAAATCTTCTGCTTATTTAGCCTTAATGTGCCTATATGTGCCTTAGAATTACTTTATTATATTATTTCTGTATTTATTAATGTTTTCATATTGACCTGTAGTTGTTCTAGAAAGTGAATGCACCTTGTCCTCTTGCACCCTTTCATGTGTATTGATGTATTGATGGTTTTCTCTGTAAAAAATTTGAAATGTGTAATAATATTGTACTACAGAATAGGTTTCAAAGCCTTTATTTTTATAAAAAATAAGATCTAATCAGACTATTGTTATTTTTTACCTTCCTTATAAAATGTAGTATTGATTAGATTCAAAACAAGCTTCTACCAATAAATCAAATTAAGTATTTCATAAAAATAAACTAATAGTTTTTTGTCCGTTTTTTTTTCTAGTGTAAAAATATGGACTGTGACATTGGTGCTTCTTTTAAACACTGTTTTGCCAGGAATTTTCTTTGGTATTGCACATAATCGAGGCACTTTGGATGTGATGAATGTGTTAGCCAAGGTTGGTGCAAAGTATCCAACCCAAACAAGCCTCTTGTTCCTCATGCCGTGTCACTCCACACCTCTATACAGGTGATTGCTTCAATCTTCTATTAATACATTTTTACAAACTTTAGTTTTATAGTTAAGAGAATACATACACTTTTTTTTACTATATATTGTATTAAACTACTGTGGTAAGAATAAATTAATTACAGCTAACATTTACTTGAATATAAAAGTGTAAGTATTGAAATTAAATTAATTGACACTTAGTTCTGAAACCAATTCACTATGTCAACTCTCGGTAGATATTTTAGAAATGTAAATCCATATTAATTTGTTGTTGAATCAAGACATCATGTTTTAAAGTAATATTTGGGAAATATTTACACTGAAATCTCTTAATAGTGGACACCTTCCAGGATAAAAAAATTACATTTTTTAAAATCATTGTTGAACCCAGTTTAATCTCTCTTAAACTCTATACTGCAGTTGATATTAATTACTGCACTGTGGAGTATTGTATGCAGGGTAGTTATGACTATTTAATAAATATAGTACGTAGCTTACTGTACAAATTCATAATACACAGAACAATACACAAATGAAATGTGAAGATTAGGCTTTCTGGCCCCCTATGAAAATGTATACTTAAAATTGATTTTAGAAAAACTATAGTAAATTTCAATGGGTAATTTTGCACAAATACTATTAAACAAAACTACACAGCTTTACTATTGAAAAAAACTACAGAAATTTACTATTGGGGAAATCTATAGAATTTTACTATTGTGAAAAACTATAGTCAGAAATAAGACATGCTGAAAAAAATTCATGAAAATACAGCTGCCATTGCCATTTTTATTTGTTATTTTAACTGCAATCCAAATTCATATAAAATATATTAATGTAATTAAATATTATAATAAACCTACCTCAGTGGCTGCATGGTCTAAAGGCGTCCCTCTTGCAGTAAACTAGACTGCCAATGGCGGGGAGACTGAGGTTCGAATCTTGGTTGGATATTCTGAGGGTTTTCTGTAATGGTTTTGCACACTACCTAATGCAAATGAGGATAACCTTTTTCATCCCTAAGCCATTAGCCTAATTAGTACACATAGCAAGACGCGGTGTCAAATAAAAATATATTTCAGATTCAGTATAGCATTTTAAAATTATTTAATCACATCTTGCTCGCACTCCTTCTGTGATTTGCTCTTCCCACATTTTTCTTGGTCTTCTTCTCGTACCTTTTATCTCCAACATTATTCTTGGCAACCTTTTGCTTCTCATTCTTTTGATATGCCCATATCACCTCCCTGTACATCCATCTGCTCTTTCCCCTACGGCCTAATTTCCTATTCTCTCCCTCTCCTGGTGACACCCAAAAACTTATTTGATTAGTTTGAATAAATTTATAAACAACCAACAATATGTGCATACCATAAATAATGGTAATTAAAATCAATCAAATATAAAAGGTGTTTCAAGTATCACAATTAATGTTGATTACAATGTAAAATAAGCTATTGCTCTCTCAAATAGGTCATATAGATATTTCTATGTATAAAAACATCTTATTTTAATTTATTTCCATCCTGCTGAATATGAACTAAAAGAATTAATTTTATTATAATTAAATATAAAGATGCTCTATTGCTTCTCTGTTCTTAATCGTGCATAGTGTAATTTTATTTTAAATGAGTTAGAGAAAATAATAACTGATTGGCCTCATGGTCTAGTAATTGGGGTCCTTAGCCACTGACTAGAGGTCCAGGGTTTGATTCCTGATGGATACATTGTGGATTTTTTTCTAAAAGCAGAACTGTGCCACAAAACAAGTAAAGCACAGGTCTTACAATAATTGTATGCTAAAGCAATTATATGAAAAATATGAAATAGGTGGTCATTATTGGTATATCCAAACTTTTAAATTTAAAAAAAATTTTTCTTTAGTTGGTCTATTAACTAATCATAGGGCGCTGTATTACAAGAGATTTTTAAATTAGGCAGGGAAAATTGTTACCAGTAGTCTTTTACAAAAGCTATTTATTTTTTGTGAAAATAAAAAGGTTTAAGATATCGTCACTCCATGCAACCTCAACGTTAGGTTTTAACTAATGTCAACATTTACACGAGATCTCATTACTTATACTTAACCCTGGTGAATAATGTTTTTGAATAATTTGTTATAAAAAGTTTTTCAAAATCTTAGTAACCTATCATTTGATTCACAGTAGTTTTGCAAGTGTAATGACAATATTATATTATGGAATTGTTTTGGTATTTTGGAAGAAAAAAAATAGTGGATTAAATATGCTTGTTTTATGTTCTGTACTCTGTGTTTTTTAAACTATACTTTTCTAATACCTCTAAACTCAAGCTTCCCTTAACACACTAGTTCACCATTAGATTGGATTAGATTAGATTAGATTGTTACAGGGAGACAAAACAGGAGGGTCCATTCCCCCTGCCTGCCCACACCGAGGCCTCAGCTTATTGTGCGGTATCTCTCCCTGTTATCCTAGTCAAGCCATCCTGTGTTCCTGAAAAGCCCAAGGAGTCCCTCAACTA